>JAVYIG010013043.1:0-49690 GCA_035222895.1 Strongylocentrotus droebachiensis | reverse complement strand
TCTAGCCTGAGCTGACTTGGCACCCTGTGCAGCATGGCCTCCTTTACCAAACACACCCTTCCTTGTGAGTCTAGGACTGGTATCGCTGGACCCGGACATAAGCGGCATGTTCAGATTCTCATAGAATACAGACATGACCTTGCGACCCGTCGTGGCTAACCTGGACACATGCTGACCATCGGACTGGTCAGCCTTGTAATCTGTTGAGCATTCTTGTTAGAGTTGTTGGCAGAATCTGATGGCTTTCCTTCCTCTTCCTCACTCTCACTGCTATCTTGCTCGACTACAAACTGGGGTATGGGCTTGGCAGCTCCGTTAGGTTGTTCCGCTGGATTCTTGCTTGAGGAGACAAGAGGGTCCCAAATGTCATAAGAGGGGTTACTGTAGTTGTTAAAAGGCAGTGAATTTCTCTGGTAGGCACTCTGCCGGGGAGCCCCTCTGTGCGCAAGTGATTCCGTCTTACCCCGCTCGTATGTGCCCATGTTCTGCTTTGGAGGTAGTTCCATGACATGTTCAGGTATTGTAGGAATAGGAGTGGGTTCAGACCCGCCTGTTGCACCATCAGCATCTTGGACCTCATTGCTCTGAATGACAGATGTCCTAACGACCATCGCTGGAGAGTTCTCACTGTTTCCATGTGACAGGTCATCCAGTTGCTTCTGAAGCTCATCCACCATGGCTTTGATGTAGTCATAGCTGGAGCATGACAACGCTTTCATCCAGGACTCCATCTCCTCCTGGTTGGTGGCTGCCATCGCGTACGACCGCGAGTCCTTCACCGAGAAGGAAATCTGAAAGCAGTAAAGGCAGTCCTCCAGATCTGCAAGTTCCACTCGACATCCTTCCAGGATAATGACCCCCTGGGGTTCCTTGTCCCCTTCCTTGTCATAGTAGAACAGCAGGTTGCCCTTCAACACGAACCAGCGCTTTTGAAAGTTGCGGTGATTCTCAGCTTTCTTAAGTAAGTATCCAGTCTTATCCAATGGCGAATTGCATGATGCAAAGTAAGACACATTCTTCTCGTTAAATTTCATCTTGGGATCTCTCGTTGCAGCTTAGCACAAATCCACCATGTAAAACACACTGCAAATTCTAGGCAAACAATGCGTCTAGCTGTCTACAGCCTTTCCCTCATTACGTTATAAATTCTTGTTCATCATTATCCGCAAAGGGCTTGTCCCTCGATCAAATCCTAGCTCAAGAGACAGGATAAATAACTTAATCTCACAGACCTGTTGGAAGCCCCGTAGCCCGTAGCATTCCTGTGCACTTGCTCTCCAATGTCTACAGTAAGCACGTCACACCACACACAACCGGTTGGCTGTATTACACAGTAACGTGCTATGATGGCCTGTACTTGTATCGAACTGGCAATGAGCCCACTGGAGAGGAAATGGCCGTTATCGTCTGCAGATATTAGGAAACAAGTGATTTTGCCTATCAGGGCCAAGATTCCTGTCTCGCCTGTGAGGAAGATCTCCCGTCGCTAACAGGAAGTGTCCGATCATCAAGTATTATCTAAAATTAGAGACATCATCTGTCACATCAGGAAGTTCTGCAGAAAAGAAAACAAAACAAAAAAGAAAGGAAAATAAGTTTACATTATGAGTTAGCAATCACTTTCATAAGAATTGATATTCAAAGAATTCTATTGCAGCTGTATTACATGTAATTACCAAAAATAACCTAACCAATTTATCTACAACAATACACAACTGGTAAGTGATTTAAGTCTGGACAGTTGTAGAAGATCTCTGGAAAACCCCTAGCAGCTGTGGTAAACAAAATATATTAACTTACATGTATAATGAGTAGGAAATTGCACTTAATTATAATCCTGAAGGAGATCTCATGAATTCAGAGAAAAATAAAACAATTTTTTGTTCAGATATGAAATGATAAAGATTCAAGAATTACCTTAATCCTGTTGTTTCAAACTTAAGTATAACAACTATATAATAGACTTGGCAGAGAGAAATGCATTTTAAAGCCTAGGAGGTTTGCAAAGCCAGAACTCTTTTCTGAACTTTGGTACATTTCCTGTATCGAAATGTTATAAATTTGTTGAATGAACCTACAATGTATCTTACAATGTATCACCAGCACATTGCATACATGTACACTGTACACTTACATATTAAAAAAGAGGAAATACAGGAAATTGGGATACCAGGAAATTCAGGAATTCCTGAGATCCCAAATGTTATAGTATACAACGACACATACATAGTTATAAGATGATGAATCGGATCCTAATCAAATGATTTGTTGAGAGCATACACGTGACCAGGCATTTATTTTGCCTAACACGTAATTTTACTAATGACCGGTCATTAGTAAATGCTAATGACTGGTCATTAACACATCATGTTATAAAACATCATTTTACATAACAAATAGAACATCATCTTATAAAACAAATAAAAGACATCATTTTATTTGGGCATTCGTAAAATTACCCACACTAGGTACCTTCGAAACAGTCCAAACACCACCGGCTATCGCCTCGGGCGTGTTAGACTGTTCCAAAGGTACCTTCTGTGGGTAATTCTTACTAATGCCCTCACTGCTGTGTATTATTTGTATAATGTTCTGCCACACTAGTCATTCTTCATAATTTGGCTTATTAAACTTCTACAGGTAATGCCATGTAGACTGTAGAGGCATGGAAAGGACTTTGCTCATTTGTTAAGTTGTGACAAAATACATGTACTGTATAATTTACTAACCAAAATTCTTGGCATGTAATACAGCATATACAAATTGAAGTTTGTAACCAAAGTACCTGAAATTCAAAGATTGCATGGGATCAATTCATTGAATATCTTTTGACAGTACACTGATAAACCTCGAAAGCAATCAAATGAGGAATTCAAAGAAAATAAATACCCACAGGTATCTCAAGGACAATATTTGCTGAAAATTTACCTTAACCTACTGCCTACGATAGCTCCTGTATTAAAGCCTACATGTACATGCATGATATAGCAGTATTCGGTGCTAGTCAATGGGTTAAAATTTGAAACTGAACCGAACATTAATACTATTTTGAATGCACTTGTACTTCACCTTCAGCATTTTTAGATTATTTTCTTACACCAATTAGTTTACACCTTTTTCTTTGAAAAGATCTATGAATAACCATACATGTAGTTATTTAAAAATTGAAACATACTCTGAGGTATAGGATACAACATGTACATTTGTAGGTGCTGTTTTGAACAATACAGTAAATTTATACAGATGTAGAGGTGTTGTGGTCTAGTGGGTAAGTCGCCGGACTGTAAACCATGAAAATCATGTATTGGAAAAACAACAATAGTTTGCCAAATTTGCCAAAAGTGAAAATTAACATAGAGTATGGACCCTATAATATAGCAAGGATATGACCATACTTTTATTTCATTTGCATATTTTTGTACTAACAAATATGCATTACATAATACATGTACTGTACATGCATTTGGATGATTAACTCAGGCTCCTCCTCTTGTTATTGTTCTTGTTCTACTTCTTGTTCTCCTTTTCTCCTTGTTCCTTGACCTTTTCTTTTTCAAAGCTTTGTCCAATGTTTTAGGCTTCAACAAAATATTAAAATGACAAAACTTTAACATTCCAAAAGTTAAACATATGTTTTAAACTATTCAGTTTACACATTTCGTCGTGACAAAAATGGTTGCCATGCGTGACAGCGTTTTCAGACCCTCGATGCATGACTGTCACGCATAATGAGTGACACTTGGTAGCTCTGCCGTAGGTTGTTGACAAAGATATGACTGTCATGGAGTTGGGCTTCATGAAACGGGCCCCTGGAATTCTGACTTTAGTAATGATTTCACCCCCTGCAAATGCCTTTTTCCTTTATACTGTAAGTATATGCCGTTATAAATAAACAATAATGCATCATAAGACATAACAGCATCACACACTTCATACTCGTAGCTTTTAAGTTTTAACAGATCACAGTGAATAATGAAAAAAAATTGACGATCAATCATCATAATCATGCAATGAATATAATGATGCAAAAATATTGCCTTAGATCTAGACCTAATAATGATTAATCTGTTAATGGCATCGTCAATATCGTCATTTAAACAAATTCTTACGCCGACTATAGTTTACTCTAGACTTAGAATAATCCAATGTCATGTACATGTTAATACATCTCAAATCAAAGTGTCAATAACTGATTTAGCATTGACTGCTGGACTATTGACGTATTTGTGTTTGTCTGTTGACAGCCTTCATTCATTCCTGTACTTGACTTAACTCTAAATTGAATTGTCAGCTCACTGCACTGTCAGCTCAGTCAGCTCAGAGCCAGTCTTGGCTTTATGTGAAATACTGTCAATCGCATTGTCAGTCAAAATTGTGTTCTTTTCCTCAAAGACAATGTAAAGAGTTACTCACCGGTAGTAAATTGTGCAAACTTTTTTACATCTAACTATTAGTGCTAGCAGAAAACTCCTCCTAGTTTCGTCACGTCTAGTCTGTCTCAATCTTTTCCTGAACCACGAAAACAAGTGTCCAATTTGCAGTTTAAAATTAGGACAAGATCGTACTGAAGAAAATAAAAAAATAAATGGACAAAAAGTAAACCAAAGCCGTATATAAAAAAAAATTACAATATAAATATATAATTAAGTTTAATTATTTAATTAATTATCAAAATATTTACTTCTCACTCTAAGCATCTGTAATGTGAATCGAATTGGCAAGTACTGGGAAGAAAAAATGATCTGATTTTGTAAGAGCACTGTACCAGTCCCATGCTTTAACTAATGTGTGTGTGAGAATTTGTCAATTTTGTTTTACAATTAAACATAAATCCAAGGACCAGAAGTATGACTAGCTTGCTGAGAACTTTGAAGTCATTTCCTATCACATCAATGAGTGTACAATGTCGAAGTATTTGCCAGCTCCCGAGGAAACACACGATATGTTTGGTTAGCAGCTTGTTTTATCGGAGTGACGTGAGTTGTTTCCGCCTGAACTGTCGGCGTGATAATCGTCTGAGGCAGGCTACAACTGCACGGGTAGTGCCCCTGGTGATACAAAAGTCTTTTTGTTCAGAGTCAACTGTCAAAAGGTGGGCTTGTTCTTTTCCCTTCTCCTTCTATCTCATTCTATCATCTTATTTCATTTCTGTTCTAATTTGTTCTCCTTCTTCATATTCTTGTTTTCCATTGATTTGGTTCTGTCAACTTTCATATCATCAAGAAAATAAGACTCAAGTCGAGATTAAAGTCAAACTCTCAGTTTTAACTTCAAATTGCAACTGTTCCATCTTATTTTTCCCTGTTATTTTAAATAGTTTTTCCTTGTTTTCATTATTGGCATTAATGATTATCATTGTGGTTATATTTGTTGTTATTATGATTATTATCATTATTAAATTGTTATTAGACGGTGACGTATAAGACCCTCTGCTCCTGGCCGGGGTATTACATTTCCTACCCTTATCTTCTTATCACCAGTAGCAGTGAAAACTGAATTTAATACCCTTTCTTTCTGATTGTCCCTTTTTATGTGTGGATACGCGCATGGTCATGAAAAAACTACCACTTTTACTCTTTTTTTGTATAAGACCTTTAATACCTTTAATACCTTTGAACGTACATGTGTATGATTATTTTTATTAATACATCCTTTTCATTTTTATGAACACATTGATGATTTTATTTCTTCAAAGATTTGTTTTCTTTCATTATAATGCTTTAACGCTTTAGTAAAGAAAAAAAGTTACATGATATTGTATTATTTTGCTGTATATATATGTAAATACAAAACAAACAAGTTTTACATTCATATGTAAAAACAAATTAACAGAAAAAAAAATTGCCAAAGAATGGAATTAGGCTCGACTAGCACTTGTGCTAACTTCTAGTTCCCATTAACAACTTCACCTAAACATAGTAATATACATATTTAAGTATATATCTTTTGTACATTTAATAGTATGCAGATGTATGTCTAAAAAATATCGTTTTAAAACCATTACTGTTCAATCGACATTACTCTTATGTTATGTATACATGTATCAGTATTATTTTTTTTGCATTGTATGATTGTTCATATGTACTGTCATTATTGTGATGTGTTGTTGTTAATAAATTCAAATTCAATTCAATTCAATTCAATACCCCCACCCCTGGTTTTCGGTTGTTTTAGTAAGCTCTTTTTTTTTCCTTCACCTTCTTGATCCTCACTTTTTGTTAATCCTCTTGACTTCTTCTTTGTATGGGTCTTCTGTCATGCATTACCATTATTGTTGTAATTGTTCTACATTTTCTCTTGTTCTTGATGTCACATTTTTTTGCAATTTCTTCCTTTTCTCCACCCCTGTCTCTTTTTCCCATGGTTGGTCTTCTTAATCTCATAATCTTCTTTAAGCTCTTCTTTGCTCCACTGTTCATTTTGTAAGTTTTTTTTTTTTTGCAGTCTACTTGATTTCCACTATTCTTCTTCATCTTCTTGAGTTCTTATTTGTACAGCTAGGTCTTTTATCATATTCTTTTCCCCTTAATCATCTCCATCTTCTCTTCTGTAGCCTTCTCCTCCTCTTCTGGTTTGTTAGAATTTCTTCAATGGTACATGTATGATGTTTTACCAAATATATTCATCCTGCCATATTTTATTGATTTATGGTATATCCTCAAATTTTGCTTTCACATTCACTAACATTACCCTTTTTCCCTTTTTCACCAGTCTAAGACTTATTTTTTCTCTAATATCATTTTTCTTTTTCTTTCAGTGAATCATCATCTGATAAGAGACCAGACAGAAAACTTCCTAAGATTTATACAAGAACTGGTGACAAAGGTTAGTGGATAATAATGAGACAAACACATTATACTATGATATCTGTTATTACCTAATACCTGATACTTGTGAATCATAAATTCATGACATGTGCTTTGTACCTTTTTACCCAAGATTATCAAATAATGCTACAATTTAGTCTCAGTAGTAAGGCTTCCAGTTACTGTTAGAAAGAGCATTTATGAAAATACACTATAATAGATCATTATAATTTGTAATTTTTTATAAACAGATTTTTCTTATGGAATGTTGTCACTCTGCTCTAAATCTGGAGATAAATTTGTTTTGTTTTTGGTATAAAAACAGAGTAAGCTGTTCAAATTGAACAGTTAATATTATTTATTCATTCATAAAATAACATTTAAAATTCAATGTGGCACTTTGCTAGTGATAAAATCATAAAATCAACATATTGAAATACTACTAGATCACCACCAAATACAGGAAATGTTTGAATATACTGTTTAAACAAAATTGGTACTAAATTTTAACGAGTTACAATATTTTATTCTAAATTTCATTCTGGCTTATGTTAAGGTACATCGGTGACCATAGCCGGGGACCGGAGACCGAAGAACGATATAGTCTTTGAGGCTCTTGGAGCTACAGATGAACTCTCTTCACACATAGGGTAAGGACAAACACACAGAAATATATACTTTGGTTAAAATTTTAGTAAATAGGGTCACATGTATGTTAAAGAGGGTTCCATTTTCACCTGAGACTTAAATACAGGCAGTGTCTAAAAACTGTCCCTTTGATGGTTTGTAATAGTTGGTTTATATTCATAATTTTTAGCAGTAGTCTATCTGATGACCAAAACTCTGTGAACTTTGACTATCTCTCTATCTCTCTGTCTCTTTCTATATATATATATATATATATATATATCTCACTCTTAATCTCTATCTCTCTCTCTTTATTTCTCTCTGTTTATATATCTCTCTCTTTCTCCCACTTTTTCTCTAGAGCGCTCTCTCTCTAGTTCTCTCTCACACACATTTGCTTTCCTGTTGGCCTCCACTTAGGAAGCAGAACAATTTAATTCCTTGTTATTTGTTATTCTATATGAGCTATATTTACATATAATGAGTCTTTAGGTCTGTTATTTGCCTGGTATACTGTGTCTTCCTCATAATCACCCACTCTCTGTTATTCTTCTGTATTATCAATAACGTTTCTTTTCCTTTCTATCAGGCTTGCCAGAGAGTTTGTCCAGGAGTCAAATTTATCATCAACAGATCTACAGCTAGAGGAGGTAATTACAATGCACAATCTCCTGCACAAGATTGTCAAGATAACCCTAAGGCCAAAAAAAAAAAAAAATTGGTTGTCCTTGATTGCTTTTCTGGAGTAGGGACGGGCGGACAGACTTTTTTTCTTCCCCCATTAAAAAAAATAAAAAATCATTGGGATGTCAAGCATTTAAACAAAGTCCATAAAATACTTTGATATGATAAAAGACTTGTTTAATGTACAATGAATATCAAGACCAACACAGAGAGTATTATGGCTTTGAAATACAGCACCTTTTAAATCTCCATTGTACTACTTATAGCTACTTGTGCCCTCTATATAGCAAACAATGCCTAATCAGTGACCATTGGACCTCATGATCCTCTTTATCTTATGTTAACTGAGAGCTGATTTGATGAGATAATCACCTGTCCAGTGACCTTGCAAGGTGGTCTAATCCCTCCTGTAAACTAGTACAGATGGGCTTTAAAATGAGTTTAAGAATACTCAGAACCTGATTTAAATGAACGGCATTTTGACATAGAAAAATAAAAATGGCAAATTTAATAAATACAGAATTGCATACTGAAAAGACCTAACTGGCAATGGGACGCATTTTGATCCTTGCAAATGCATAAAATGGTATGTTTGGCATTTAAAGATGAAGTTGAGTTCTGGTCATGCGATTGCATTGTGAAAGAAACGGTGTGGAACCGACCAGAAAAGGTTGATCATCTAGCATATAAGAATTTGTGTGTATTGCAAGGTTCTGGAATCATCAAAATGATAAGAAATTTGGCCAAGTCTTGGTAAAATTACAAACACTTGCACAGAAAGATGTATATGGGACTACACGAACACGTGGCGTAAAAAGCCGGCCCCCCCCCCGATTTTTACGATGTTACATGCATATTTAAAATATGAAGGCATTTGAAGAGCCATGCTTTACAGGGAACATGTCTTAACTGATGTTCTTCCACACTTGCATAATAAGAATGAGTAATGCTCACAAATTATTTTTCACCTCTTCCCAGAACTCAACCTTCTCTTTAAGATTGCTCCCTCAAAAAAAACAAAAAAAACAAAAAAAATGAATAATAAAAAAAAAAAATTATTAAAATTTTTAAAAAATATGAGCGGCCCGAAAATGACGAGCGGGTGGTCGAGGACAACCAAATGATTTTTTTTTTTCGCCTAATTTGAACAATCTCAGTTGTAGCATTGCTAGACCGTTTTGATTTAGGATCCGAATTGACTAAAAAGTTAAGCAAATGAAAACAGGGGTAACCTATATTGATTTACTTGTTGACAAAAAACTACAACTCCTGAATATGTAGACAGAAAATGTTGATTAGTGAGAGGGAAGTTGTTACCCCCCCCCCCCCTCCCGTCATTAAATGCCAGTGAATATAGCATCACCCAATAAATTGATAATTTACCAAATATCCTTCATGAAATACAGAATGAATGTTAATCTTTGTTCCCAAAGTATTTTCTCAATTCTCCTCCATCCTCTCCCCATGCCCCATCCCTCTTCAGGAACTGTGAGTGAAATCATTTTGTATAATTGATGATGATGTATATAATATACAAAGAACCATGGGCCTACTTGTGAAACACATTCAACTCTTGTATGATTTGTTTGTAGTCTGGCGCCATCACATGGTACTCATGTGTCATTTTTTAGAATAGTACAAATGAAAACCTGTTTTGTTGATCATCAAACCTGTTTTATTCATCATCAAAAACATTTGGAGCTACATAAACTTTATTAATATTCCCCTTCTCCTTCCAGCCTTTATCTCTTTTTGTTCAAATATATACCAGGAAATTGTTATATATGTATATATTTTTTAGATATCTTCTTTTTGGTCAAGTTATATAATTTTTGTTGAAATATATGTTGCTTTTGTTGAGACATCTACTTTTTGTTAAGAATATTTAAAAATTGATATTGAAATGTGTAACTTGTTTTGTTGAGATATATACATGTATTTTATCTCTCTTGATATATCATTTCAGATTCAGTGCATTCTCCAGGATGCAGGTTCCAACATCGCCACACCAAAGAGTTTAGCTTCAAAGAATCAGATAGGTAAGTGCTTTTATTACCAAGCTAGCAGCAATATGTTACCAAAAAGAAGAGACACAATTATGTACACTTTATTTCAGTATGTAAATGAATAGACATTGGCTTGCATATTTGTTTTACAGTGTATTATATTTTTTTTCAAGTGACATTGAATATTGATATTCAGCATGATTGTCTTTCAAAAAAGAAATACCTTTTTTTCTTTCAACCATATTTTTTTCTAAATTTTCCTTCTGCAAATATTATATTAATGCATGGAAATATTTCAAATATTCAATGGAAATTTCAACAGTGTTTGACTGTGTGTAAACCTTGTATACCTTCTAAAACAACGACCCCCTCCCTTACCCCTGCAATTGGTCCTTTTTAACATCAATTAATTACACTTATGAGTAGTTTAAGTTTCTTGTTGGAAAGGGTTAGGTAGGTTGAGGGAAGGGATAGTGTCTGAGGGATCATGCAGGGCAAGGGGAACTTTTCCAAATTTTTGTTCCTTTTTTTTTTTTTTACTTGTGCAGATAAAATGCAGACAATTCTATTGAAGCTCTCCTCCGTCTGTTTTGATCTCTTTGTTTCACTCAGATATGACTGGATTCAATGGTGCCACTGTTGAGATGTTAGAGACCTGGATCGATGAAATGACAACCGAGCTGCCTCCTCTGAGAAACTTTATCCTGCCGGTGAGGAAATTGTTTTTTCGTAAAAATTTATTTCATTGTCCAAATAGAATGCCATTTGAGATAACTGATTGATTGGTATTGTTATCCAATGTATGCACATACATGTAGCAAATTCTTTTTAAATAGTCACTGGTCCTAGGCTCACAATTATATCTATTTAAATACGCATGCATGCCACCAAATTATTTATGACCACCAAGGTGGATTAATGAACAAGTAGTAACATCAAATACATCGAGTAGGAGAGAGAATTATGACATTGCCTCTCAACAATCATATGATTTAGGTCTTCTTTTCATCCTTTCATTCTGAAATTCCATCCTCCCCCCCCCCCCCCCACCCTCCCTCCCCTTCTTCAATAAGTTAGCCTGGTTTGCACATGATGTTATTCACACACTTACCATAATGGCCTCGCTCTCATGCCACGTTCAGTTCTGGCACCAACATTTATGAATGGAATCGCATAAGACAAAATGTTTTACATCAAAGAGAAGGCAAGTGGAGCTGGTGGGAAATATCTGCTTGCATCAAGGGCTTCCAATGGCTCGTGCACACAGTGAGGCTGGAAACAATGCCAATTACAATGGTGGTTTAATTTTACATGTCCCTTTAAAAGATACAGAAATGTGAAGCATATTAAATGTAAAGACCAGTATTGGAAAGTGGAAACGACCCAATTTCAAAAAATGAAATGGAAGCTCTTATTACCAATCATGTGAAAGAATATGTTTTGACTAATACATGATGATAACAATTTTGCCGGGAAACCGCCTACTAATTGATATATTTGGTAAATTACTTTATCTATTGGTGTGTGAGATATAAACGCACGTGTCTCGCACGTGTGCGTAGTCCCATATACATCTTTCTGTGTACAGTGCTGGTAACTTTACAAAGACTGGGCCAAATTTCTTATCATTTTGATGATTCCAGAACCTTGCATTACACACGAATACTTATATGCTATGTTCGATTCCACACTATTTCTTTCACAATGCAATCGCATGACCAGAACTCAACTATATCTTTAAGTCTTAAGGGTTACAAGATTCAGAAATGTGTGTAGCAGGCTATAGAAGCATGTGTGAACATGGCTATTGAGTGTGGCCGTTATCATAAGTGGACCGTCACGGTACTTGTGCAAGAATGTACTCATCGGGATGAGTTATGTCAACACTGATGTGGCCTGGTCTTCATCATCATAAACATTTATGTATTAGAATTGAAACCTTTGACTTAGGAGCATGATGAATGCGAACTGATAAAAAACAAACATTAGCTTCATAACTCTTTTCATGTGAGTCACGCCCTTCACTGGCATGTATGAGATAAGTCTATTCTTAAGCATAAATTTGTAAGCGTGATGAATTGATATTGCTGGAAACTATGGCAACAATAAGCAATCATTCAAAATCATGATTCAGAATGATTGCAGAATGCCCTGCCAAACAAGTAATTATAACCCTAACCCTATCTGAAAGCTAGATCCTAACCCTGACCCTTATCCTAATCCTACCCATAGCCCTTACCCTGATGATGATTAATTTAGTTAATGAATTATGATAAATTTAATTCTAAGTGATTATTTTTCTCTGCCTCTCAAATATTTTATTGATTGAAAGTGACATTTGCTCTGGAAAAAAAAAAAACTTAATTGACCTGCTGCAATGCAGCATCTTATGGAAAAGCTGTAATATACAAATCATTTTATGTAAGGTTTATGGTAAGGTTTAGGGTTACAAAGTAAGGAATTAATTTAATGTAGGATATACACCAGTTAGCAATAGTTGCTGGAGAATGTATCATGGAACATGTCTTTTTTTCTCCCTTTCTTTTATGAAACACAGTCAGGAGGGAAGTCTAGCAGTGCCATCCATGTTGCAAGATCAGTATGTCGAAGGGCAGAGAGAAGGTGAGTATTAATACTGAGATAAATCATCTCATAGTAGCATTTCTGTTGATGTATAGAACAACGCTTTATGTGTTGGAATATAGTCAGTTTTGATCTAATGCAGAACATTATTTGGGATATTCTGCTCTTCTGGTGTTTTTGTCATATTCTGTAACAGAAAGAATAAAAATCCACTATTTTTTTTTCAGTTGATTGAGTTTTTTTCATAATCATTTCTTTTTGTTATTATCTTTTGTTGTTCTTCTTCCTACTGTTTTGATAGACCTGTTGATCGTCTTTCTCTTTTCTCTCTTCTCTTTGTATTTCTTAACATTATTTTCCCTTCCTAATCATGACAAATATTTCTACTGTAGCTTAAAGTCTCATCCAAGTTTAGAAGGCATTTAATAGCCAACGTATTGCGTATCCGTACAAGTCACAGGAGGCAGTTTGTAGATTTAGAAATCATTTCACATTCAAATTTTCTTTTAAAATATGTTTCAAAATGGAGTAGGTCAGTTCATTGTGAAATCTCTTTCCATATATCATGCATTTTATGATGGCATCTGCCAGGGCTTTATGTGCTCTATCACCATAATCTTAAGAACTATGTGACATTATTGGAGCTAGTTGTTGATAGGTGAACGGCCTAAGTTGAGAAAGCAATGACCATTTTAATTACCCATCATGCCACTGTTGCCACCCAACAAGGGGTCAAAGGTCAGATGTGAAAGGTTATCAGCAGGCATTGTGGACAGACTTAGTAGGCATTATGGGGCCAGTGACAGCCATCAAAATGTCATCAAATGGAGCGAATAAATATCAAATTTATTATTTGAGCATCCAATGTCTATAATTCTTTAGAGTATGAGTGTAAAAGGTTGAAGTAAGTTGAAACCAAGCTATTTATGTCAAATGAGTTATTGTCCATGATGTAAAGGATATAAGGTGGTGTGTTTCTTTGACAAGAAGAAGAATGTGTGTCACGGAGCAGCCATTTGTTCTTAGACATCACATGCTCCAGCGACAGTGGCTTCTTTACGGTCAATTTCTTGTACTTACCAACTTCCTAACTCCAACCCTTGACCCAATACTATACTAACCCTATCCGTATCCCTTAACCTAAACCTAAATTCACCCCACTGCAACCTATACCGGTAATGCTAATTCCGCTAGTGCTGATCTATTCAACAACATATAGCCTGTAGCAAATATCACCGGAGTCAGAGTATGTGTTGGACAGCCTCCAAAATACATCTTAATTCTCTGTGACATATCTTGCAAGGTACCCTCCCATTCGCCCTGTACTAAAATATTCAAAAATCAACATTTTCCCGTAAGAAGATTTTCAATCATATATTATAACTTGGAGATCATCTCGCAAATAACGTCACATTGCTGCCAATTTGTGTTTCACTGATGACAACTTCAATGTATAACTTTCCTATTTTTAATCGGATATTGCTCGAACTTGCCCTAATTTGTTTCTTTCATTTTCTGTGTTTATTTAAACTAACTTAATATCTTTTCATCTTTATTCAATGATATAAAAAGAAAATAGTACAATACAATAAAACATATTGACATAATCATATACATGTATAAAGTTAACATATCGTTAGGGGCAACCAAAAAAGATCAAGATCTTGTGGACTGGTGCCCCTTTTACAAAATTAACAAATTATAAGTAAAACATTAATAATAATCACAAGCGGACACATCCAACTCACACTCACCCAAGAGAAGGGAAGGAGAAAGAGAGATTACATGTACAGTGTACATATATGAGGTAAACTTATTAAAAATATATATGGAAATCAAGAAGTATATTTATTTATAAAGTGACTTTTAAGGAAGACTTTGAAGGAGGAGGCTGTTGAATATGGACGAATGATTGTATTTAAACTATTCAAAATCTTCAGTACTTTTTTTTCTTTTGATCAATTGTTATAAACATGTAGGCATACATGAACATTTTGGGGGGATTTCTTTTTTCTTTGTTTCAGCATAAATACTGAATCCATCTCTGTTTCATATTTTTGTCTGTGATTTATATTCTTAATACACTCTCATCCTACATATACCATTCTTATCATTACCATTGAAATTTGAACTTGATGTAATTTGAGATATAATCCTTCAGTAGCTCTATCTATCCTGTAAATCCATCATGATTTATGGGCCCCCTCTAAGCAAGAAAAAATATTTCAGACTTAGAGTTCAGTGACCTTTATTCATATCACATTGACTCCAAGCAACCGTAGAATGTAACCAATGGAACAAATTTCATGAAAAAGAACATCAAGAAAAATAATTATAGAAAATGTACTTCCAATTTGTATACAAGTGACTTTGAGGGGGAAGGGGCATTTAGTGAACTGGTTATAGAAAATAAGAAGGAAAAAACTACTTGAAAAACATCCTCAAGAAATTTGACATCTGGAAAATTGGCTATGTGTAAACTGATTTCTAGAAACCTACCTATGGACAGCTATCTTCAAGAAAATGAGCTTCAAAAATAGAATATAAATAATACAAGTAGAGACAGGGTTTCTTTTCATTCTTGATATGTAATTAAAATAATATACCAGATTTGGTTTCGGGTTTGCATTTGTGGTAAGGGGGCACATACCCCCCCCCCCCAATCTTCAACTGATATAGATCAAGCACTGGAAATTCTTAACTTAGTATATTAAGACTACAAAAAGAAAATGTATGAAGACAGGCTATAAAGCTTGGATCCACAAAGTTCATGTGTTGACAGTGGGAGCTATTTTAAGAACTCTTCATCTCTGCGCATGTTTGGTATCTGTCGTCGTAAAGCATTAAGCAACCCCTTGTGAAGTGATTGTGAATGAGAATCTTCTAGCAATAGCCAGAGATTTATTTTCTTGTAATCCATACGAGATATTTTGAGATGTGCCAGAAACATATCCAATAAATTATTTTGCTTGTATCAATGATGGATAGATTTAGGGGGTGGAGGGGGGGGGGGCACAAATGGCCTGTATCCCCTTTAAAAAAAAAAATTGTTGCCTACCCGATAGTACACAAAAGGAAAGGCACAAATGGCCTGTATCCCCTGAAAAAAAAATATTGTTGCATACCCGATAGTACACAAAAGGAAAATACACCCCCCCCCCCCCCCATCATGTATTTGAACTCCCTTTTCATAGTTGACCTAAAAGGGACATGATTCTGAAAGGGATTCGTATGTGAAACAAAAAATGATGAAGGAACTCTAACTTGATTCTAAAGTGCTCTATGTTGTATTAATGATTTCCATGAAAGTTCTTTTACTTCATTATTTCAGTCAAATTTACTATGGTTTGATTTATAATTCCGTACATTGCTTAGTATTAACAATTCATTACAATGGACTTTGACCAAAACTTACCCCACATGAGGATGACTTGATAATTTGTTATTGTTTTTCTTCTTCCTTTCAAAGCATTGACCAAAACTTACCCCAAATGAGGATGACTTGATAATTTGTTATTGTTTTTCTTCTTCCTTTCAAAGCATTGACCAAAACTTACCCCAAATGAGGATGACTTCATAATTTGTTATTGTTCTTCTTCTTCCTTTCAAAGCATTGACCAAAACTTACCCCAAATGAGGATGACTTCATAATTTGTTATTGTTCTTCTTCTTCCTTTCAAAGCATTGCACCTCTTGCTACAAGTGATGAGATAGACCCTGCAGTGGCCAGATTCATTAACAGGTATGTGATTATACATTATTTTTGTGATAAGTATGTGAATTTCAAATAGTAATGGGCACTGTCTGATAAAGAGTTGGGAACGAGATCTACTGTACATGTATTTTATTGTATTGATTTACATTGATTTATCAGAAAAAAAATTAAAGGCTTACCCTTTTTGATGATCATCATTGAACCATAGATCAGCAAGCTTTATGTTCTTGTGTTGTAAATCACCAAAAGTATTTTAAAGTAGAATATGAAACTCAAATATTTATACACTATTTACTTTAGATAGCTTAGTGAAATGTAGTAGCACAAAAATTTGCATCTGGAATGCAGAATGCATAATAGTTAGTGATGTTTGTAAATCAAAAGTGCTCTTTTGATATGTCTGAATGAAAGTTTAGCCAGCGTTATGCTTCATTGAGATGGTGTATCCATTTACCAGCTCCATATCCTAACAATATGGTTGTACTTCTGTGTAATAAAATTATGATTTTCAACAATTATGTAGTTTGCATTCTAGATGCATCTATTCGTGCCGCTACATTTGGCTTCAATAGGGCCTTTAAACAAAAATGTTGTGTTGCCATTTAGGTGCCATAACATGGGTCGGTCGGTCGGTTGGTCAGAATTTGTTTTTTTAAAACTTTTTTTTCTTCTCCCTCTTTGGGCTGATATTTCTCACGGGATTGGTCTACTAGCAATTAAGTCATGACCAATCACTGAGCTCTATTTAGAGGTATTACAGGGGCTCGAATGTTCATATTTTTTTCTCTATCTTTTGTGGTTACGCCTAGTTACCTTAGGTGTGTTCACACAATCTGGTTAAGACCTGTTACAATGATTCAATGCTTATTTGTACACTGTTTACAGTACGTACACTACAGCCATAAGCTAAACATAATTTTGTGAATTTGATCGCAAGTCTTTCTCTTTCTCTCTCTCTCTCTATTGCTTTTTTCGTCTCTATCCCTGTCTCTGCCTCTCTCTCTCTCTCTCTCTCCCCCTCCCTCTCTCTCTCTCTCTCTCTCTCTCTCTTGTTCTATCAACCATAGGTTAAGTGACTACTTGTTCACAGCAGCAAGGTTTGTGGCCCAGGAAGAAGGAAAGAAGGAGACGGTATACAGAAGAGTCAAGCCAAAGGACAAGAAATGAAACAGAAAATCGTCGTACCAGGAAATAAAGACTGCTAATTTGTGCTGCTTATTTTCTACCTCCTTCTCTTTCTCATAACTTTGTGAATTTGATGGCAAGTCTTGCTCTTTCCCTCTCTCTCCCTCTCCCTTTCTCTCTGTCTCTCTCTGTCTCCCTCTGTCTCTCTCTTTCTCTCTCTCTTTCTCTCTCTCTCTCTCTCTCTCTCTCTCCTTTTCTTCCATCTAGCTTATTCAACCAATTTGGCAACTATTGTTGTAAAAAGATACGCACAAGGTGATGAAGATCACAAAAAATACAACATTTTGCTGAATTAAGAGGGTTCAATAGCTGTGCAATATATGTGTTTATTATATTCTTCTTTAAACACAAGTGATACTGCATGCAGTATCCATGAGTGTGCACTAAAGGGGCACCTGCTTCACTTTTTACAAGTAGGTGCATGCTGTGGGAGCCAGCCAAAATAGAAGGAACACATCCAAACATTAATAGTTGTTTAAAAAATGGGAGCTGGCTGAAAAAAAATGGATCCGCCACTGCTATTACATCATAAGTTGGCCCCTAGGTCATTTAACACTGACTTAACATTCTCTTTTTGTGATTATGAATTACCAATCCTTAGATTGTGTACAAAGTAAGAGACAAAACACCTGCATAAGGCTGTTTTTATATATATAGTATGTTTGTACTAATATCCCATGGCAAGAGAAATTTGATATTTTATGAAATTTTTCTGTAACAGATTCATTGATTGGCTTATGAAGTTTTCATGTTTTAGTTATACAATGTAAGCTTGTTATTAAGAACATTGTAACAAGGTAATTTTGCAGGTGCTACTTCTTTGCATTTAATCGACTTTGAGACCTGATAGCAGGTTTCAGTATCACAAGAAAGATTCCTTCCTTCTATATACACCACAATTTTAAAATAATGACATGCCATCTAATCTAGTAATTTATGTATTCTAAAATTGTTTCACAGTGTTTGTGAAGAAATATATATACAGCATGGTCAATGTGTCATAATCAACTGTATATTTATATTTCATTTAATTGGTACCATTCACTAATATCTAATTTACAGTGTCATAAACAACTGTATATTTATATTTTATTTAATAGGAACCATTCACTAATATCTAACTTTTATTTAATGAAATCATTCACTAACATCTAAGTATCAATTAAAAAATCATTATATCAATAAAACTTTGCAAATGAAATTATTGTATCAAATACTATTACTGTTTGGTTATTTGATGACTCAGCTGAAACAAATATTTAATGTATCACCATGATACAAGAAGTTTATGCGTATCAAATGAATAGGATTTTTAAAAGAATAAAACAGTAAGATAGAACATGAGTGTGAAACAGATAAAGATGTGAATTATGAGTAAAAGAAGAGAGGAGAGAGTGGAAAAGGCATATATGGAAGAAATTTCTACACTTAAGTATATATACATGTGCATATGTCTGTACATTTGTGTATATACATTTGAATCTTTACTTAAAGAGAAGGTTGAGTTCTTGGAAAGATTGAAAATAGTTTGTGACCTTTCATGTAAGTGTGGACGAGTATCAAACAAACTGTCCTCTGAAAATGATGGCTCTTCAAATGCAATTCTATTTGAAATATGACAAGTTACAGCTCAGGGTTATGGACCAAAACTTTTCATGCCACATGTTTGTTTAGTCCCATATACACATTTCTATTTACAGTACATGTGACTCTTAGCAAAACTGAGCCAATTTCTATCAGTTTGATGATTCCAAAACTTTTCGGCATACACTAATACGATCAACATTTTCCAATAGACCAGTTCACGGTTAGCACATGTCCCAAATGACCCCGAATATCCACAGATCTTCAAAACATGAAGAGGTCCCACTTTGTACATTTTGAAATAATCACTCCTACAGCGATGGAGGTGCTACATAAATAGCCTTTGTTTCCCCTTTTCAAAGAATACTCCCACCTGTGTTATGATTGTGCATAAATGAATAATAATTACATAACTTCTCAGGAGCACGTATTCAGTATTTTGTCTCCGTGTATTTCACAATTTGGTCTGCAATGACCTTTATCTGCTCATGCTCAGACTGCAACTATGAACTGGCTTATTGCTTCCACACCGTTTCTTTCACATTGTAATTATACTGCATGACCAAAACTCAACTTTATCTCTAAATGCCTGAGAAAAAATACCTAGTTGTATTGCTACAAAAATGTTATGAGGCAGGGGGCTACCAAATTTACCAAAAAGTTTTCTGCAACTAACCATCAAGCAGTGGAAAATAAACGGGTTCTCAAATTTACATTTGTTTATAAGGGTAAAAAGTCATCCCCCAAATTTTAAAATTTTCTATCCGGAGTATAGAAAAATGTCTAAATATCTAAATTGTAATTTACAGACAGTGACAAAGAAAAATGGATAACGGTGAACTTTATCCCTCACCTCCTCTATCAATGCCCCTAATACAGTGATTTACTACAAGTTAGTTTTACAAATACACTGTACAAATCTTTTGTATTACAATTGCACAAATGTTGGAGTTTTACGGTAGCAAAAACTCAAATCATCAATAGCCTTGTCCTAATGGCATAAGTTCACCGACATATTTCGTAATATGAACATGATTTCTAAAGGCAATACAGTAGGGTATTGAAAGTGCCCTTAACTTGATATCTGTAAAGTCCTTGTGGTTCTGTTACATGAGCCTTTACCAAGAGTTCTTGGCATAAGTTGTATGTGACTAAACTGGAATGATATTGTTTATAGCCCTATTTGCTCGCATGCTTTTCTCAAACTGAGCCCAAAATAATTTCTGTCCATCTTCATTCTCTGTCCACAACATGTAAGGTTTGTTCCTACTCATGAACAACCTGACAAGGTACGGCAAGTGATCATCATCGATGTCCTCCAGGAAGATCAAGATGACCTTGTCCAGTCCTGTATCGTTGAGATGCTCCAGGGACATACGGAGCTTGGTCATGCACCAGGGGTCATCTATAGACTGGTTGCTTATCAACAAGACAGTCTTGAAGCTGTTGTCGATGGCATCGAAGATAGCGTTGACATAGTACATCCCAAGGTGTAGGTCTTTGTCTCCGTAGATGATGTTCTGCAGATGTGGCAACCTCTCCTCAAGGCCAGGTTTTAGAACCTGGTCGACCCATTCCTCTTCCGCTTCATGGAACATGAGGTTTAGATGAAACTCATAGTTATCTGCGATGAACTCTTCTGCCATTTCTTGGTAACCAATTATGGCTAGTTTGAGGAGGAAGAGTTTGTGATTGAGCCACCAGCGTTTGCTATATGCAAGTATGCTGACAAATCCAACCATGACGCCAAAGAAAGATAACGCAACTATAAGTAAGATGTTGACACTGTCGACACTGTTGACAAAACAGAAGTCAGCTGGATCAAACATTAGGATACGCAAGTTCACAACTTCTTTGATGGATGTTCTGGAGCATATCGTTTGATTTGGATGTTTCAAGTTGATGTTACTTTCATTGAGCCAAGTTATGAACCAGCTTAATTCACATGTGCAGGAGAAAGGGTTAGCTGAAACATCAAGTGTTAATGTGTGATTGGTAGGGAAGAACGTATCGTTCTGTATGTTCGTTAATTGGTTGCCTGATAGAAAGAGGTTACGTAGATTTGAAGTATTCAAGAAGGTGTTCTTGTCTAGAAATTCTAATTCGCTGTTCTCAAAGTAAAGTGATCCGAGATTATCCAACCCAGACAAAACTTGTGCGGAGGTAGTAAGAATGTTATTCTCATTGAGATACAAAGTCCTCAAAGAAACCAAGCCCTTGAAAATCTGAGGTTGTAGGATTACAATAGATGCTTTAGATAGATCCAGTGCGTTCAGCTTATTCAGAGAACTGAAAACTCCAGGTTCCATATTGTTCAAGGAGTTACCATAGAGATTTAGTCGCTTCAGAGACACAAGGCCATCAAATAATGATGATTGAGTTCGATTGTCGAATAGGTCGGTGGCTTTCAAGTTATTCTGGCACATTCGTAGTTGTTCCAGAGATCTGGTCTCTGTGAATTGACGGGTAGAGTTCAAAGTTGTCTCTGCAAATGATATATCTAACTTAATGAGATTTTTCATTTCACTGAATACTCGATATAAATATTGCCGCTCAACATATATAAGGTAAAGCACTCGAAGAGATGGAACATTGTTGAATGTGAGTGGGGAGTACGATTTTAAGTTATTATATGATACATCCAATATATGTAGGTTCGCTAAAATTCCTCTGAGCAGATCTCGGTTCATGTACTTTAAGCTGTTATGGGAAATGTTAATGAACGTCAGGGCGGGGTTGTTCCATTCATTACCTCCTTCTTTTTCACTCAAGAGATTATAAGATAGATCAAGCTTGCGGAGTGCAAAGAGGCCATGGAAAGACATAGGATTTAGTAACAATATTTTATTGTTCGAAATGAACAATTCTTGCAATTGAAGGTTGCAAGAAAACATGCCAGAATCTAGGGACATGATATGGTTGTGAGATATATCTAAATGTGTTAAGGAATCAAGGCCACAGAAAGAGTCGATTACAAGGGATGTAATCTTGTTTGCTGACATATCAAGAGTCCTGGTTTGATTGAAACCCAGGAAGGCATACGATGGAATGGAAGCAATGGCATTTTGGTTAATATTCACCGAATGTATTTTAGGGAAACTTGAGTTGAAGAGAGTAGAATTGTCGAGCGGAATGATGTACCCTGCTCCACATGCATCTAATGTCAACAGACCAACTTTCATATTACTTAAAAAAGAGCTCAAGTAAAGTTTTTGTAATCTGTTGGACGCCATTCTAAGATGCTCCACTTCTTTGATGTAAGAGAACAGCCTTTGTGGTAAAACATGCAGTTTATTTTTCGACAAGTTCAGTTTTTTTAGAGACGCATTTCGAAGGGGTTTGAAGGTTAATGCTCGAACAGAAAAAATCTGATTCTCACTTATATCAATGACCGATATGTTATTCATATACGTGAATGCTTTGAAATCTGCTATCCGGATGGAATTTCCAGTAAGAAAAATCTTTTCTAGCCGATGAAGCGTAGTCAGTGTCTCAGTTGGTACTGAGGATAGATTGTTGTCGGAAAGCACAAGAGTTGACAAGAACTGGTTGGATGCAAAGATGTTGGGTGGTAGGTGTGTGAGCTTGTTTTTTGTCATGACCAATTGTTGCAGCTTGGTAAGCGGCGAAAATGTTCCAACCTCAAGATAAGAAATGAGGTTCCGCACCACGTTCAATGTGATCAGCTGCCGAAGACTCGTAAATGAATCATTTTGGAGGGCTGTGATATTGTTGAAAGATGCATCCAGTGTAATAGTGTTCGGTGGCAGATCTCTGGGAATGGTAGTTAGTGATAGATGAGAGCAATAAGCTTTGACCCCTTCGTGAGTTCCGACTGTTCCGTTCTCTAGGCGGCATCCACTTTCTCCAGCAGATACAACTGGATGTTCCGTGATGGCTGAGACCAGAAGACACCCTGTCCACAGGATAATGAGGTAAAACATCTTGTATGGAGTGATAGACCCGTTTCTCCAAAAATGCATGGTGCTTCTGAGCTCCCAACGATAAAAATACAAGTTGTTCTCCTTCAAAACTTATGGAATTAACGCTCTTTAGATTTGGAGATATAGGGGTAAGAAAAAAGGAAGGTGCAAAATTAATGTCCTCATGGGAGGTTCGTGTAGAATGTATAGCAGAGAGCTGTAGCGTGATATATGTCTCAGGCGGATACAAGCGACTAGAGGAAATACTGTGGAAACTCAAAGGACGAAAGTGGTTGCTAAAACCGAAACGCAAGTCTTTTTTTTTTAAATTAATCACCTGTCTTGTGAGCTATTAACACTAATCAACTAAATCAAGTGTAAGTATTATTCATATTTGTGACAGGTTAACTGGTTCTAACCGGATGTCAGAATCAATTACATGTATTTTGAATCGCAACATTCAGTTTAGATTCATTTGCTTCCCAATAACGAAACTACGCTTTGGATATTTATCATACTTCGAACAGTAATGAAACTTGTTTAAGCCATTTATTTAGTCATAACCTTGTCTGATTTCTTAGTCCATTTTTTGGTCTTGATTTGATGAGTTATCTTAGTTTTATAAGTAGGAATAGAAACATAATTTTCCAAATTACACTACCCAGCGAATACGCACCCACACGCACGCGCGCACGCACACAGGCCTGAACACACACGCACATTTCTCCCTCGGCACATTGCCGTCGGCACCCCAATCGTTCTTCTGCTTTAAATGCCAAACTTTGCCTTTACACTTAAGACAAACAGACCACATCATCGGAACATGGATGCTCTCTTAAACAGCTTAATCAGGTGATAGAAAGGGACCGGTGTGCTCACAAAAGCTTATTTGCTAAAATGCTAACGCAAGATGAGTCACTGAAAAATTGACAAGAGTATCAGCTAATGCCCCTATTTCACCCTATTAGGTGCAACACCCCCCTCTCTCTATCTCTCTCTCTCTCTTTCTATCTCTCTCTCTCTCTCTTTTTCTCTCTAACATACACACACACACGCACTCTCTCTCTCCCTCTCTCTCACACACATTCTCACCCACTCTCTCTCTCCCCCTCTCTCCCCCTCTCTCTCTCTCTCTCACACACGCACAACACACACACAGACACACACGCACACGCATTCTCTCCCTCTTTCTCTCTCTCACCTCTTTTTCACACACACATACACACACTCTCTCTCTCCCTCTCTCCCCATTCTCTGGTCACAGTCTGTAAAGCTGTGTCCATACGGATGATGTCCCTTGTGCATCAGGTTCCATCTCCCTTGTTGTTGTTTGCCATTTACACACGTAAGAAACGAGTGATGTACTTCTTCTTGGTCAAAGATCTCACTTTCTCCCACCTTTTGACATAATTTCCGCTTACTAAACACATGAAATTGTACCATTTACCCGCGGAATGCATACATATTGGCCAGATCGTTTTCGTTGTGTTCTTTTTTTTCCAATCATATTTCTATATCGATAATTATGAACTAAGTATTTTGAGTATTGCAGAAGCCAATCGCTACGTGACTTCATCACTATCATCCTTGACAGTATAGACTCGTGTATTGTGTCATTTTTTTCTTCTTCATATTTAACTATATCATATCATTATGAAAAACCCTATTATATCGATGAGTCAATTTCATCATTATGTTATAGATCCAGGACATGCATATCATAATATATGGGATAGACCTTACACAAACTTAAGGCATATTCACTGTAAATGCCCTTGTTCCACATTGAGGCAAGAAGGTGTGCTGCAGTCACATTATTAATTGTAGCTTGTCAAGATCTACAAATCCTACACGTTTATGCATTGAATTAAACCAGGAAGCAATAGTTGGCATAATATTCTTTAAATTTGTCATGAAAAAACAATCTTGGAACATACCATCATACAGTCAAATGAGAACTCTATCCCCGGCTCAGCCGCTGCATCGTAGATCACTTAATCAAGTTCACCCCCCCCCCCCTTCACCTCAACCATCACCATCATCAAGCCGGGAAGAAATATGTGCCCTACTTTCTGGTCTGCAATTTTGGGAGGCATTCGTATATTTACAGTTCTAAATAAAGAGCCACAGTTATGTCTGAAACGTCAGCCTTCTATACCAACATCATTCAGTCTCCTGCCTGCCTGCCTCGACCGGGAGAAGCCTTATCGTAAGAAGATCAAAATAAAGTCGCGTGCCTTTCAAAAAAATGATTTATGAAGGACTCGAGAGACCAGAATCCCTTTGTTTGGATATTTCTTTAACAAGATACGAAAATTATTAGACAGTTCTTATGCCTAGTTCAAGTGCTGCTCGTAAAGTTAATGTACAACAAAAATGCGAAGATATGAAAAATAATTTGTCAGACTTTTCGTGATATGACAGTAATTACAGCAAGCAGATAAATAAGATCCAGTACAATAGTATTGATATAATTTAGATTATATATGAGGGTGGGAGTGGGACCATGTATTGAGAATGGTTCTTATACTTAATAAGAATGGAGATAAAAGCACACTTTGATGTTTTATTATCCAAATGTACTCAATACATCGCAATTTAGAGCTGTGCATTTTCCCAACTACTAGAAGTTAAATGGAAACTCTGGAATTTACACTTGCCTCAATCGTGTCCATGACTTTTGATAACAAATGTAAATTTAACTTGGTGAAATATAACCGCTATTTTCTGTAAAGACGAGTGCAAATTCGAACTGAGTAGAACTTATTCATTAATATTAATTATTGTGAGTTATGTGAAGACAACATTTTTTTGGTCTTTTTTTAAAGTTGAAATTAATACCATTATCAGTCGCCATAGGCTTATCTAAATTAATGTGCGAAGGCTGGAAATATTTCCCGATTGATTTTTTTTCCTTCTTGATAATTAAAGGCATATAACATGTACAGATATGCATGCTTTCGGTTAACATTTTTTTTTTTTAAATTCTACCCGTTACTCGTGCCGGGTAAGTTGGATTTAGGTATGGGGCAATTAACGTATATATAGTGCCTATTATGCTTACCTTTTTTATTTCAAATATCTATCTAATAACTATCCGTTAGTTTCGTTCCCTCTCCCCCACCATCTCCCATCACCTCCCACTATCCCATCCTCTCTCCCCCTTCTCTCTCTCTCTCTCTCTCTCTCTCTCTCTCTTTCATTCTCTATTCCTTCTCTCACACTGTCTTTATCTCTTCTCTACTTATCCTTCTCTCCTTCTGTTCCCTCTTCAATTGGAAGAAGTTAATAAATGATATATTCTATATTCTATCTCTCTGTTTCAATTTTCTATTCTTATCCACCTCCAGTATCTCTTCAAGAAGACAAAGACATGTGTTGTGTTTAGAGTGTAGGGGTGAGAGAACGCCATACCGATAGGCTTACGTTACGGTTTATATAGTTTACAGGATTGGGAATGGTCTAATGACAATTCAAAACCCATTTCACCGGACCACGACACTAGAGAACGTGAAAGTTTGAGGATGGAATTAAGAAGAAGTTGAGAAGGACCGCACAGAAGCTAAATATTGTCACAAATTTTCTTGGCCATCTATTATCACCCAATGTCCAGCGTAAACAAGACGTGACTCCGAGTGTAAACAGCAATCGAGAAAAGTTTAAAGGCACTATACTCATTTGTTTTTGCAGTCTTTGCAAGCTTCATGGATTTTTTTTTTTTAGAAGATATCAATTTTTGAACAATTTAATAATTTGGCTATCACAAGTCATGCATGTCTCGTAAAGGGACAGAGGCATTGATGGAGAGTGGGGCGCCAAATGTTACATTGTTGATTTTCTAACGAAAGTGATTATTCCTGCTGTAACCGAGCCACTTATTTCTAATTAATGTCGTTTGACGAAATCAATTCAAGGTTGTTGTCGATGGCTAATTCTGATCTATGCATTTCTGGTAAGACTTGACATAGTAACAAGTTTATTACAGAATTGTTGATGGTGCCCCCATACTCCCATAGTGTCAAATAAAATTTAACAACTTGATGATCATAATTTCAATTAGAGGTCGATAAGTATAGCGGAACATCAGTGTACACTTCGTTAAACTTGACTGAATTCTTACGGTATTTTCTTGTACACCAATGAAGTCAATATAGGCTACATCTTGAAGTGTATACGTTTAGGACTGCAAAAGATATATTCTTCCTTAAAAGCATCAACGCAACTCTTTTATCACCACTGTAAAAGAGTTACAAATTTCAAAATGCGATGAAACTAATCCCGAGATGGAAATAGTTCCCCCTCGGGCGGTCGTTATCAAAAATGATATCGTATTTTGACACTGCAATATAGAGGTTTATAGTCTGATACTTCAGCCTGAAAAAATGTGGAAAAGGAGAAAATATTTGTACCACTCTGGAATAGCTTTACAAATATGTTTCTGGAAAAAATATATATGGTGAGGTTTTTAAAATGATATTTTCCCTTCATAAAAGGATTTTCATTTTCTCTTATTTTACATTATTTTGAAGTATTCGTCGGATGACGTGTGCCCTTCGTCATGTTCATAATGTAGTTACAACCTTTTCTTTCTTTTTTTCTTCTTCCTCTCTTTTTCTTCGATCATAATTAATGTTAAAAGAGTTATGAGTATGTAATAACGGATGACATAACATATTGAAAATGAAGATATTGATTACTAGGATCTAATTTCAACTGAGACATGAGTACATATAAACAAAATAATAAGCACCGATGTCTCTGCACAAGACTAAATCGGAGGGGAACTTCCCAATTTGTGCGGGTCAAGTGTTGGTCACTCAATGGGCAGTCCATCTGTAGATGGGGTCAAGTTCTCTTGTCCATTATGAGGCTGATCTCCGTGGTGTTTATCGGCATTCTAACCAGGTGTAGAACATCCCCGGTCAAAATGAGGACCGACGGACAAACCATGATTGTTTAGAGCATGGTCATAAACGTCATCTTCTGAAGATCAAGACATTTTTCAAAAAGCTAAGATACTTTTTTGTTTGTTATGGGCCTTCTTTCTCATCTTCTCATTATTCTCCCTCGTCATCCCCTTCTCCTTATCCTCCGTTTTCCTATCTCTTCTTATCTTCTAGCTTCTTCTCCTCGTTCTTTTCTTTTTCTTCTTGTTACTTCTTCTTCCTCTTCTTCTACTCTCCTTTTTCTTCTTCTTCTTGTTCCACATCATTTTGTAATTAGCTTCCTCCGTCGTCTTTGCTCTCTCTATATTTTTCTTTGTCATAGCTTGATTTGTTGTTGTCGTCTCCTCTTTCTATACTCATTCCTTTCCTTTTTGTCTTTTGTTATTTTTCTTCTTCTTCACCTCATCCATATTCTTGTTCTTCTTATTGTCAACATATTCCTTGTCTTCCTTCTCCTCCACATCCTCATCATCATGGATTTGTAAGATGTCTTCCACTTATCCTTCCCCTCCATCACATTCGACGTGCCCTATTTTCAACAAAACAGGTATATACACGGTTTCTCTTACAAGTCCTTTTTTCTTCATTTTCCCCTTCATCTTTTGAGCTATCTGTCTTTCAGAATTACACTTATACATTTATCTATTTCATGTCTCTACATAGTTTCCAGGGTGTTAATCATTTCTGAAAGATCTCCGTACATGACCTTCATCTCGCCATGGGTGGGCACATCGACTCGCTCTATACCCCCAGAGACAAAACATGGTGACATGACAAATTATACCCCAGTTAAGATTACAACATATTCCTGTACACCCGGGACTACAGTTCGTGAACTTGAAATCAATCCATTGTTTAGACTCGCGTATCCATTTGCGGATGAAGTGACAGTCTTGATTTTTAAGCTGGTCCTAAAGATTAAACATGGCCATATCGCTTTTTGTGCACGTGCAGGTCAACAGTGGATTCGCCATATTTCCCACAAAGTGTTATGCTATTGTGTAGATTTGACTTAACTTTGGATTTAACAATGCACTGAGCAATTAGGGTAAAGGGGGCGTCATTCCGTCTCTAGTTTTGAAATTAAAGAACCCATTATGTTTCCAATTCGCAGAATGGAATAAGATACTTTTGTGTATGTGAGCATTTTCTGTTTCCAAGATAGCTAACACTTGTATAATATTAATAATGATAATAATAATAATAATAATACTAATAATAATAACCATGATAATGATAATATTAATATTGATAATAATGATAATAATAATGACAATAATGATAACAATAATAATAATAATAATGATAATAATAATTATGATAATAATAATAATAACGATAATGAAAAAAAAAATGATAATAATAATGATAATAATAATGATAATAATAATGATAATAATAATGATAATGATAATGATAATGATAATATTGATAATGTCTATAATAACAATAATTATATAATGACAATAACAACAATAATAATGATAATAATAATATCATAATAACAGTGCTAAAGGTAGTATCAAGTGAAGCTGGGGAAGTCCCCCCACCCTCCCTCCCTCCGCCCATCATGAAAAGGTACCAATACCCCCACGTAGGCTACCATTAATTTACATCAAGTTCACAAACATTAAAGCTTCGTGCATGTGACCCGTATGAAAGTTGTGACGTCAGTTATCTTCAAAGGTCAGAGGGCGTGGCATCAGGTCAAGACAATCATTTATCGTACACTGCTTGTCTTCTAGCATATACATAATAGTGTTCGTTCATTTATATTTCTCTCTGTTTTCCAATGTTTCCCTACTTCTCCTCTCCCCTTTCTCTTTCTCTCTCGTCATCTTAACGTGAATTCCTTTGCAACCCATACTCCTTTTGTAGTGGTACACCATTTCAAATCAATATTTTCCAATCATTATTTTCATCTCATCCCTAATTGCTTTATATTTTGTTAGTACTAAATTTCTTACCGTGACTTCTCCATATTTCCACTCTCATTCTAGACATTACACTTCAAGTTCCCCTTTACCTTACCATCACTGAACCTATGTAACTAAAACAAAAACCCCTTCTCCTCTTCCTCCCATCGAGTCCTATTCTCCGGCGGTGCTAGGGTAATTGGTGCCCGGTGCTCGCCCCATGGGACTGGCGACTAAGACTGAGCGTGCCCCGTCGACCAGGATCAGGATACTGATTTCATTTTCAAACTGAATGTACATTTTCATCAGCTACCTCAAAACCCTGTGCAAAATTACTTGTATAATGTGCTACAGGTATCAAGTTTAGTATCCCTACAAGACAGTAATCCGTTTAATGGAAATGTAATACTTCGTAATCAATTCAACTAATGTACATTGTTATGTTTTGAAATATAATTATTGTATTGTATAGGGATACATGCTCCTGAAAGAACATTATTGCTCTGACCTGGTTTAAAGAGAGGGAGAGAGAGAGAGAGAGAGAGAGAGAGCGGAGGGGGTCGGGACTTTGTATACGGGTTAATCCCGGACAGAACCACTGCATATCTGCAGCTTATATGCGGACCTATTGGTCCTTATATTAATGTTAGCTAGCTAATTCCAACTCCCTGATTAAACTATACTTCGGGGGCTGATGCATATGTCTTTCGAAACTATGTTGATCTAAAACGTTTTTATCTATAAATTAATAAACATAATTTTCGTAAGATGCGTGGAGCGGGCAGCGGGCAGCGCGGGCTAGAGAAACTGCCGCCCCTATTTATTCTCAGAAAAAACATGCAGAGGCAGAATTGTCGTAGCTTGAAGTTGAATTACACACCAACTATCTCCTCCTCCCCCCCCCCCCCCCCCACCCCACTCTGGCTCTCTCTCGCTGCCATCGTTGTTCTAATTTGTCAATAATCTCTAGAGGTGTCTGTCTCCTGCAATTTGAGCTTACGGTAATCACAATTACCATACATAAGAACTACTCACCCGACAGAAAATATCTTAGATTCCAACTCATTCTCTCGGAGGAGGTGAAATTTTCTACTAAGTGAATAAATTCAGTATAACAGTGCGGTTAGGATGATCATATAGATCCTTTAAAGAAAGCCAATTCAGCAATAATTGCAGATAGTGGTAAACTAATTGTTGAACGGTCAAAAACCAGCGTGATCAATCGACACGTTTTGCTTACTAGTGTATTACTGCATCCCTGGCGTGTTAGTCTGTAGTGAGAAATTGGCCGGTGTACATGGCAAAAGAATGTGCACTCTACTTTTCGAGGAAACAAGGATGTTTTTCGTCATTTTGTTAATATTCAATCTGCAAAATGAAAACAAGGCGTTCATGAACATAAGCGAGAACTTCCTCAAACTTTAAACTGTTATGAAATCATTGTGCAGATTCTCGGCAAGAGAGTGAAATTAAAGATAAACTTGAGTTCTGGTTTAAAAAAAAAAAAAAAAATTATCACAGAATCAAACGAAACTTACACTGAATGTTCTAGAATACGAATAAATGTCATTTGCCAAACAATCTTGGTAAAAAAAATCTATACTGGCTGAGTAATGAGCATAGAAAGATAAGGAAATCAAGGTTAGTAGCCCCGGCACCATTTGTGTAGTCCCATATACATCTTTCTGTGTACAGTGCTTTTTTCTTTACCAAGACTGCATGGGTTAAATTTATTATGATTTTGATGACTCTAGAACCTTGCAGTATACACACCGATACTTACATGCTACATGATCAACTTTTTCTGATCCATTCCACACCTTTTCTTTCACAATGAAATCGCATGACCAGAACTCAACTTTATCTTTAACATGAACCCCGCCCCCATAAAATGATGGTGATGTTGATGATAGTTGTGGGGATGGTGGTGATGATTATTATGATGATAATGATGAGGATGATGATGATAATGATGATGATGATGATAATGATGAGGATGATGATAGTGGTGGAAATGCTGGTGGTGGTAATACTGGTGGTGATGTATTGGTGATGGCGTATAGCTTTTCTTGTATTGTTGTTGCGGGTACCGCCGTGTTGGTCTTATTCATTTCGGTGTCGGTTATGATGCTGATGATAATTTGTGATGGCGATAAAGGGATCAATGAAGATGACATAGACGATATCTGTGGGAAATATTACAAAGATGACGATCATTCAAAAAGATAAAACATAAAAAGAGGGGGGGGGCGCTAAAAGGTTAAACCGATGACTTACATTAACCCTTTTACTATGTGTTGCTCAAAATATGTGACGAAAATATGCAAACACGTCTTACTATATCTGATGGTAATTGCTGAAGACTCTTCCTTATCGGAAGAGCCTTGGTAGTAGAGACGCACGACCACCACCGGTCGACATTTGTTATTGTTCACGCTCGCCCATGATATGCAGGCACCCTACCCGTTAGTCGACCGCAGAAGAACGGGCGCTCAACGCCGGACGCTCCTGGGGGCATAGGCCGGACCTCGTACCTATTAGCCTAGCTGCCATGTCCAATTCTAGGCATTTAAACTCTCAATTTCAATGACTTCTCCTCAACTTAAAATGCCCAGAATCGACGTAAAATTGCTCTTTTCGTAGGTGAAAATCTTGTTTGGTTTTGAGATAACGATGTCCAATTAAAGCTTATCAAGTTGTGAAATGGGAATTTTGTTTTTAGTTCATTTCTTCAGAAAACAATAACCTTTATTAACCCTATTTATATGCGGGAAATTGCTTTATGTACAATTGAAATATGAGTTATACCTATTTTTGACCAAATCAAAAATGTCCACTTTGGGTGAGAGTATCAGGTTATGAAAAGTTATTCTATTTATTCAGTAGTTCTGTAAAAAGAGAGAGAGATGTGTTAACTGCCACTTATGCGGGACTGCCTCTTTCTCTGAATAAATTATTGTTTGAACCTGTTTGATTGATGCCAGAAATCATTATGACCACTTTGTGTTAGCATATTCAGTTTTTATAATTTATTATTATTATTGTGAGTTGATATTTAAAGTGTGGGTTCATAGAAAATCATAAATATGGCAAATAGCGTATTACTAGAAACTGGTAAGCTAACAGATGGCCATCATGCAAGTTTTAGGTCAACTACATATCGGGTGATTCATAAAAATACAAATAAAACAACCTCCATAGCATCTGGAATATGCGAGAGATTCGCCGGGAAAATAACGATGTTTTAATGCCGTCACAATATTAACCAACCCTGCCCAAGCAGACGACATCCCATAAAGAATGAACATAATTGCATATCATGTTCAACATGTGACGTCATATCTCAGCAGCGACCGGAGAGCTTTTCAGGTGCTATGTCGGGGCTGTATATAAGCGTTTTGTAATTGTTAATAATCATTACTTCGAATGTTTCCTAGCATTGGCTTTTGATAACCTTGGCCAAACAAAGTGTCACCTTTGCAATAATGACATTAAAGTTAGTTTTTTAAATCAATGAACCTTATCTTTAAAGCTATAAATCCATTGAAATATGCAGAAATTGTCCCTTTTTTCTTTTCACATTGAGCTTATCAAGTTATGGAATGTGGTTATCATTTTCAGTTCTTTCAAAACAATTTTAACCTCTTCAAAAACTTCAAAATCCACTTGGTGCATTTTAAAGATGAATTACGAGTAGTGTAATATTTGAAGAAAAAATCCACTCTGTCCGTGATGATCGTTACGGCATGTCAAGTTACTTTAGTTTTGTTTAAAACAATTTAGCCTAATGTAAGTTGCACATTTTGCTATAGATGAATAAATGAACTTTTGTTTCAGAAAATTTCCATTTTGAACGTACATGTACATACCCAATTACGACTTCTGTTTTTTGTTTAATTCCATTGTTAAAATTGTTGTCAAAGGAATTTCCAAACTCTGGATCATCGTCTTTGTATCTGAGATTATTCCTTTAAAAAGTAAAATCTATTTGGCATTTTCCTTAAGTCTGCATCTACAAATAGAATGTAGAAGAAAAAAATAGACGGCGAGTATAATATATTTACTTGGAGACAGGTAACGATAACATCTTTCTCTGCAATTTTTCTTCAAATTTGTTCAAATAGTTTCAGAATGATTCATGCACACTAGACTGTACAGCCACTTTCTATTTTATTCAAAATGTTAGATAGTACCTTTAATAACGCAAGGACAAGTGCACATACCATTGAAAAGATTACTATATCTGAACTATTTGTGCCAATTTGTAATCTCTCTTTTTCTTTGGTATATTTCGTTTCACCTCATCCTATGAACACGACCCTTTGACCTACTTTAGGCTCCAATCTTTCTGCGGACGAATCAGTTTTCAGAGTTTAGCCCATATTTCTCACCTCTGCTCGGGCATCATGGTCAAAATTTCACCGGGATACTTTGAATACCAAATCTATAACAGCTCTCGGTCCTCCTTTGCTTGTCATTATCTTTTTATAATATACTTCATTTTCCTTTTTTCTTCATTTTGCTTTCTCCGTAGACGTCATCTGATAATTTTTCTGTATTTTACTCCTTGTTCTTGATAGGTCAGTATAGGTTGGGGTGGTTAAATGTTTTAATCATCAAACACATTTCTTTTATATAGCACTTTGCTAATTTTCCAGGCCTATTTCGTAAGCCTTTTCTCATGATTATATGATTATCTCTTTATAGACTTTATCCTCTTTCCATTCATATCCCCGCAGAGATTTCCTCGATTTCCCGGTTTTTAAAAATATATATATCTTACTGTTTCTTTCCACATATCTATTCACTTACCTTCTGTCTTTATCATAATTATAAACAGACGGATTTATTTTATCATGATCATTTTCTCCTTATTTGTATCAATTGATTCTCCTAAAATGTATTAGATTATTTTTCATTCCGGGGTATAATGCTTTAAGGAGGCGAGGTGAGAGATTTAAACCATTGACCCTGCATGTGCGTGAGTCAACTATCACGACTAGATCTCTCTGATTTATGCCTTATACCATTGCCTAAACTCTCTACCGCACTATACTATGTAAAAAGGGATGGAGGAAGAAAAAAAAATGAGAAAGAAGAAATACGGTTTGTTGTGGCTACCTCATCCCCACGTCCACGAATCTATATTACAGCCATAAACTTCAAAACCGTCTGTTCGTAATAAACACATCTATTATTATTAATCGGCTTTACCCCGCCAGTCATCATTTTTGGCACCAGAAAGTTGTAAAATGGCTGGCGACACTTCCCATGAAATATGGATGTGATGGTGTTGGCATTTCGATTTGGAATGGCTCCTCACGTTTTAAGTTCGTCATGGAATAACATTTATGTGAATTATGACTTCGCCAAAATGTTATACGGGCTCCTAAATTAGCCGATGAAGAGATGATGTGTAAAACGTGTCGATTAAGGGTCACTGCGATTTTCTGGAGCAGTTAGGGTCTTAAATTTGTGAAAGCTGATGCGATAACTTACGGAAACGTTTTTTTTTGTTAAACCGAATGTGCCCAACCCCCCCCCCCCCCCCTCAGTGGATTAATCGTTATGAGGGGGAAGGGTGATTGTGGATGTATAACTCGTTCAAGGTATACCGCCCTCGTCTTTAACACTCGCCCCCGCGACACAATTACATTGCAGTGCCGTGGATTCTTTGGCCTCGTTAAGAAACTAATGCCAACTGATCTGTTCCTCTGGCATCGTTGTTATTGCGTCATCCGGTCCAAACCTCTCATTTAAAAAAGAGATTGTTTTCCAATAACCTATCCTGGATTGACAAAGATGTATGTCGCGTTACTTAATTATGAGTCAATGATAAGGGGCATTTAAGTTAAAACATCTGAAATCTGAAAACACGGAACTATGTAATATTAAGCCTTCGCGTCCTAACAGCAAAATATTTTTGCTCTAAAATTGTTAAATAGATTCTCAACATCTACACCAAATGCTTTTAAATGGCTACCGACGGCGTTTTCGATGGTGGGTAACTCGGAAAAAAAGAAGGAAGCAACCCGAAATACAGGCTCTCCCTATACATTGCATGTTTATCCTGCCGTCCGGTCCGAATTTAACCTAAACACGATCGCCAAGACTTTCGAGAACTCAACGTAAGAAGCAAATTCAATAAACGTATTTCCTCCCGCGGTAGTCTCCAGATCATGAAATTGTCGATGGTATGTTAACATAATAAAAGGAGATGCACAAGCTTTTAAAATGTGTTAATGATTTTTTTTTTAAATAAATCTTTACGAGCTTACACCTGTTTGTATAAGAATTACACAAGTAATTGAGAGACCCGTATCCCTGTGCCGACAACCCTGTCACATGCCTCTGACCTGAATAACAACCAGCCAATCATACAACAGCGATTCCATTACCCGATGTTCCAGCAGCAGCCGGTGGAGGCGCGCTCACACATTTTGACGTCAAGTTTTTTTTGGCGTCGCCGCAAACAGAGCAGAGCAGACGACCGAGAAAGCATTCATCATTCTACCTCATGCACGGCGGATATCGTGTGCGTCTGTTTGTGATCGCTCACCGCTCTCGAGCGAGCTTCCCTGGGAAAAAAGTTTTAATCCAAGCGAAGAACTCTGTCAGGGGTGGATTAAAAACTGAAAGAACTTGTTCTATCTATCTGGTTAATGAGCTATAGTCAGATGTAAATCAGAGAGTTTTTATTTCTCTCTGCTCATTCGATCTTGGATTTCGTAAGGGGATCAGTGATCGCGATCTCTAATGTGGTGTTATTTAATCGGTGCTAACAGAAAGAAAAAAAGGTAGGTCGTCTGACTTTTTTCTTCGTCTCTTGATTCGAGTTTCGCAGCTCAGCAGTAGGTGCGATTTCGGATGGGTGGAAAGTTGCAGATGTCACGGATTTATTATCACTTAACGAATGAGGTATTTCATTTTGGATTTCATTTCCTGCTTCCCATAAAGTTCCAACCTTGTGCATACCTAGGAATCTCTACGTAACGGAATATATCACACATCACCTACGGGCTAACTTTAAATTATTTCATCATTTCTTAATTTATTGTTTCTTGGCTGATTTTGAACTTCTATCTAAACAAAGATGGGATCGTCATCATTTCTTATCATATCGACTCTGTACATTTCGTTGCTCCCTGTTCTGGTCTATGGTAATGGATGTCTAACAGGGGGAATAAACGGGGAGCGTCTTTGTTGCGACGGGAAAGATGTAACTTGTTTTGCCAATGGTTACCAGTCCTATTACCGGTCGTGTTACTGTGATTCTGCTTGCACCTACTCACAGGATTGCTGTGGAGACTATCATCAAACGTGCGAAGGTAAGAATCTTTCGAGATCTATGAGGGGGGCAGGGAGGGGGCGGGTGATCGGACAATTATTGTTCCGGCTTCAATTGCTCCGGATTTTATGCTTTATTCCTTCCAGAGTCGAGGGTTAGGGTTAGAGTTAATAATAATAATATTGTATTCTTATATAGCGCACGTATCGACCTTGCAAGGTCCTCAAGGCGCTCCAACATTACCCGGCTATGATATAGGCTGCCGATTTCGACGCTCACAGCATTTTAAGGAATTCCTTCCTACCGGTACCCATTTAACACCTGAGTGGAGAGTGGCAAATGTAGATCAATATCTTGCCAAAGAGTGAGGGTTGGATGTAGTGTTGGGTCCAGGACTGAATTTAGAAATCAGTTTAATGTAGGAAGTTGACTGAGTAATTGTCGCAGTAGCATGTGTCGTAGAACCTGGGGGGGGGGGGGTTGCGCTCCACTCCGCCTATGATTTTATTTTATCAATATTTCCTCAAACCAACAAAGGTCGAGGAGTCCGCACTCATACGGTTCTGATGTCATATGATCGGGGTACATATCCATGCACCCCAGGACCCCCATCCCACAAGAGCGATGAGAGAAGAGTTATTTATTTATGTGTCTGTGTGTGTGTGTGTGTGTGCGTGTTTGTGTGTGTGTGTGGGAGAGGGGGGGCTCTTGGTTTTTTGTTGGGAGCTTGATCTTTTTGCATTCATTTTCTACATGTACGAAAATAGTTTTTTGAGGGGCTTGAATATTGTTTTGGCGCGAGGGTGATTGAGCCCCGCCCAGTTCCAGAAGAGTTACTGCCGATCTCCTTCTGTCGTTTTCTTCCTCAAATCAACATTAGCAGAATTTTTAGCGTTGAATACTTCACATTTCATTGATATGAAAAAATGGCAGGTGCTATTATATTACCAGACACACCCATAATGTCTGCAGGAGTAGCATTTTTCATATTTGTTTCCCACAACTGCCCTTTTTTAATGATCCTCCAAATATGTTTCATGGTGATGCAACGTGCCCTCTTTCGAGCATATTCCCTTTTTGCGTGTATTGTTCTTACCCTTTTTATTTCTAGGGACCTACTCCAAGTTAAGACTACACATTCCTTCAGTTCAGTTATACATTCCTCCACCTTCCAAAACAAAAAAAGACAATAAAGAACTTAAGATCCTATCACTATGAACATGACTGACAATGAGAGCGGACAAAATATACAGTTCCTCAGGTAGACAAAGGAACATCCCTTCACTGCTATTATGTAAAAATGTGTAGAACAGGTGTCACATGCATATTCACCTTTTTACATAATAGCTGTGAAGGGATGTTCCTTTGTCTACCTGAGGAACTGTATATTTTGTCCGCTCTCATTGTCAGTCATGTTCATAGTGTATATCAATGAAGGTGCCACGCTTTCATAAATGGCACCAACCACTGTAATGAGCTTATCTCTTCTTGTGTTCCGCACACCGATCTTAAAAGAAAAAGGAATTAAACACTCAAGAATCAATGAGATTCGATTCCTGAATTCTTGAAAAACGTAAGCCTTGAGAACAAACAATTTTGATGACAGTTATATTGTTGATTCGTTTCCGATTTTTATAAATCTTCTCTTTATCTCATGATTTATCTTTCAGACTTTGAATAGGGTTCGTTACACCAGGGGGGGGGGCACAACCAGCCCGTAACCAAATTCCACTCGGTTTTTTTCTCGTTGTGTGTGTGTTGTGTTGTGTTGTATGTTTGTTTGTTTACGTTTTATTGAGATCGCTTGAAATTGTGCCACTTACAAAACGTTGATCTGCCCCTGCATTATCCCCTTGGTAATCTCAATCCTATCTATTCACGCCTTCGCCGCGGAGCGTTACGTCACGCTGGATGCAATTTTTGACGGACACGCCTTCAAATTTGATCAGACCAGACGAGTTTCACACACCCACACACACACGTCATACAAGACATCCTCACAGTGAGAGGCTGGTTTACTATCGTATCAAGATACACTTAAAATGGCGTAGCCGGGAGGAGGGAATGTTCCCCCGCGCCAATAAATTGTTGACCCCCAGCCCCAACCAAATGGGACGGGTGAAGGAATGAAGGGAAAGTAAGAGGGACAGAACAAACGACATAATTCTCAAAGTAGGCTAACATATACCTTGTGTTACTTCATCTACTCAATTAGACCAGCCCCGCCCCCCCCCCCACACACATTGACTGAACCCTAGCTACGCCACTGCAAAGAAACAGCGGTAAACAACGCTATGAAAAAACAGAAAGATATGGGAGGAATTCATATTTTCAGCCATCTTTCTAGAAAATGATTGCCCGAACACTAGAAACTTAATCATAATTTATCGTCGAATAGAGTAAGTTAATACTTCAAAAAGCATGCAGCAGTCAAAGCTGCAGAAAGTTATTTCTGATGACCCTCCCCCCTCCTTACCCAAAATGTATGTTTTAAAAATGTTATGTCACCCTGTTTCTCCCAGTCCCCCCTCCGCCTTTCCCCTCTTTCCATCTCTCTCTCTCTCTCTCTCTCTCTTTCTCTCTCTCTCTTTCTCTCTCTTTCCCTCCTCCTCTCTCTCTTTCTCTCTCTTTCCTTTTTTCTTCCCTTTCTCTCTCTCTCTCTCTCTTATCACCTCAATTAAACGGGTCTCCCCAACCTATTAATCGACGCCTAGATTCCTCATCATCATGTCAGATTAATTAGAAGAGTTATTACGGTGTTGATTATTCAATGTGTATGGGTCAAAAATAGAATCAACATTCTACCAATCGCCTTCCTATATACCGAATGATGTCATTGTGCAATGATTGAGATTCTGTATAGTTATTTACGTTTCCCGAGTGGGTGATAAACACTGACAGTGATTTAACGAAAATAAAGATACCTGCATAGAATGATCTCTTTATAAATCCTAACAATGCGCCCGTTTTCGTTCTGGTTTGTGCTCATCTGGGCCGAGTCTTATAAAGAGTTGCAATTGATCCAAAATAATGAATCGCAGGTATGCAGTCTCCTATCTATTGATATCAATCGAAAGTAAGTAGCGATTAATATCAACTCTTTATAAGACTGAGTACCCATTATAGATTTCAAGGGATATGTAGACCGTGCCTTCTCAATCATTGCTTCTCGATTGTGGAAGTTAATTCCTTGCTCTTTTCATGAGACTGGCTGCCTAGTGCCTAGAACCCTTTAAATCCATGCCTCATAGCTTACCTATTTCGGAAAATGTGAAAATAATGACTCCATCGGTCATGTTGGAAGCTTTGAATGTTTTTAACATAAATATGGCGCAATGTAAATACTGTGAATCACCATCATCATCATCAACCTTCTTCTTTTATATCGCGTAATGAGACCTTCTACCAAATTGAAAAGTCCCGAAACCTCATCATGTGATCATTAACCCCATAGAATAGTCCATAATTACATAATTTGACTTAACATTTAGAGGGCTTCAGGTTGTTATTTGTTGGTTGTTCTTTCTACAATGGAAGATTCTTCATCGAGAGGAGCATGCATGACTTGTGTCAATTCTTTTTTTTGACAGGCAATAAACAAGGTTATCCAATGTTCATTTCATTTACACTTTCTTTACATTTTTTAAACGTTAAAATTACCACCCCCCCAAAAAAAATATATATATATATAAATTATATATATATATTTATAATAATAATAAATAAATAAATTATTTAAAAAAAAAAAAAATAATAATATAGACCTTAATAAAAATAAAACTTAATGATTAAATAAATAATTATTTGATTGATAGAATAAAATATAAATGCGAAAAATTAGCTGACTGGGTGGTAAAAGAAAACAAAATTACCGCTCCTGGGTGGGCTCGAACCACCAACCTTTCGGTTAACAGCCGAACGCGCTAGCCAATTGCGCCACAGAAGCTAGATAGAACCATTGGACGTAGCTAGTTTTATATCAAGACCGGGATGTAGGTTTATTTGCTTGAACATTGCGAAACAGATTTCGCATCAAAGATACGACATTTGTCGTAGTAGACCTGTTCACAAAATTGTGGATTCTGGTGATATCCCAGGCTTATTGAAACTTTAACCGACATCGAAAAGAAAAGGCAATAACAAGGTTGTCACAATGTTCATTTCATTTGCACTTGCCTGGCATTTTTTTAACCTTAAAATTCTCACCCCAAAAAGAAAAAATGAAATAAAGAAGCAATTAATCAATCAAATTATAATAAAAGTCGAAAAATTAGTTAACTGTTGAACCAACTGGGTCGGGAAAATAAAAATAAATTACCGCTCCTGGGTGGGCTCGAACCACCAACCTTTCGGTTAACAGCCGAACGCGTCGAAGACAGGACATCATCTGTCCTAATAGACCAGTTCACAAATGTGGATTCTGGTGATATCTATTGCACGCCAAAAGAATGAAAAGGTTAAATTCCAACGGCATTTGAAAGACAATACTAATTTAGATCTTCCCTCAAAACCAAAGGGCTTGAAAATGGCTTTTAGTGGGGAAATAACGACCATTAGTTGTCGAGTCGACTTAAGTGATTGCAATCGCCTGAGTAATAGTCGGATTTTCAGACCCTTTTACCGAACGGTCGTACGTTTTGTGATGCACAAAGATTCAATCAGTTTAATTTTGGCCATTACAAGTAGTGGGTTATTGATTCTAAAAAGAAAAAAATTACCGCTCCTGGGTGGGCTCGAACCACCAACCTTTCGGTTAACAGCCGAACGCGCTAGCCAATTGCGCCACAGAAGCTAGATGAAAGCTTGAACGTAGCTAGCTTGATATCCAGACCAGAATGTAGGTTTATTTGCTTGAAGACACGACATCTGTCCAGTTCACAAAATATGGATTCTGGTGAATGGTGATTGCCCTTAAAAGACGCTTGCCAAAGATTCAACCGGCATATCAACAACTTGTTATATCACTCTGACTATTGAAATGCAATAACCCGTAACATGTGAATGAAAAGAAAAAAACATCACCTGTTCTTATTAGAGAACATTTAGATTTAGATGACTTCAGGTTATCATTTTGTTAGTTGTTCGTTCTACTATAAGGATTCAGGATTCTTCATCGAGAGGAGCATGCACGTGTCCAATGTTTTTGACCGAAAATAACAAGATTATCACAATGTTCATTTCATTTACACTTGCCTCGCATTTTTAAACGTTAAAATTCCCACCCCCCCCCCAAAAAAAAAGGGATAATGATTATAATAATGATAAATAAATAATTGAAATAAGAATACTAATGATAATAAAATTAATTAATAAATTAATAAATTAATTAATTAATAAATTAATGAATGAATAAATTAATGAATAAATTAAATAATTAGTTAATTAATGAAACAAAATGAAAATAAGAAAAATGAGAGAACTGTTAAACTAAATGGGTCGTGACAAGAAAAATAGTTACCGCTCCTGGGTGGGCTCGAACCACCAACCTTTCGGTTAACAGCCGAACGCGCTAGCCAATTGCGCCACAGAAGCTAGATAGAACCACTGAACGTAGCTAGCTTTATATCAAGACCAGGATGTAGGTTAATTTGCTTGAACATTGGGAAACAGATTTCGCGTTCTAATTGACCAGTTTACAAATGTGGATTCTGGTGATAGCACGCTTGCTGAAGATTTAACCGGCAAAGCAACAGCTGTCATATGTTTCTGACTATTGAAATGCAATAACCCGTATTACAAAATACGTCGAGAACATTATACGTAATATCCCAAGTCACACCAACGAGACCGACACTAGACCGACACCAGACCGACACCAGACCGACAACAGACCGACACCAGACCGACACTAGACCGACATCAGACCGACACTAGACCGACAACAGACCGACAACAGACCGACAACAGACCGACAACAGACCGACAACAGACCGACGAGAGACCGACAACAGACCGACAACAGACCGACGAGAGACCGACAACATACCGACAACAGACCGACACCAGACCGACAACAGACCGACAACAGACCGACAACAGACCGACAACAGACCGACAACAGACTGAACAAAACCTTCCATATACCCCGATTTTTTTTTTTTTTTTGTAATGTTCTTTATTGTGTTCATTCAATACATCAATCAATTCATACATGTACATCCGTGTTACATTATATCATTCAATACATAACATCGAATCATACATCATTTAACTATATAACATGGCCCAAAGCCCAAAACCAGTCGATATCGATACGGTTTTTTCAGTCAGGCTGTCAGTGTGACTGGGACATGATAATGAATTGGTCTCCTGCGAACGTGACAAAACAATGCAGCTGAATCCTTTAATATACAAAAATATCAAACTGATATCAGAAATACCAACACGATTTTGGGAAGTGTATTGTTTACTCTGGTGATGTAAACATTCCTTGATAAATCGATGTGAGTGTGTTTGGAACGAAACACGTGTGTGTCGTTAGTTTCTTTTTATTCTTCTTCATCATGTTCATGGTACCAACAAACACACTGAAAACCTATACAAGAAATGCGTGGGATGATTTGGGAAATCATAATTCACTCCACTTAAAATTTCAATGGGCTTTGGTAATTGGAACGAAACATGTGTCACCGAGCTCAGTTTCATTTTATTGATTATTCTCCTTTATGTCCAAATAAACATATAGGTTTTTCATAAATATGTGGGATTATGCGCAAAATCATGATAATTCACTTCGCTGAACATTTCATAATGTTTCATAGCAAAAGAAAGATACAGAATTTGTAATAACGTTGCAGTAAAAGTTCATGGATGTAGAGACAGGGGAAATTACTAAAGTAATTGAGAGGCCCTTGCTCATGTTTTTATAAGATTCGAATATTTGTCTTGAACTTTTTTTTTTCTCCAACCTTTACTTAATATTTGAATGTTGAAATATAGCAGTTAGTGTCTTCAAGACTTTGCTCATTGTTTGATATAACTGGATAATCTAAGTAGCCAGATACCACCGTGGGGGCGGATCGACGCCAGAAGTTTAAGGGGCCGCAACAAAATCCGTAACAAGCAGGAAAACAGAGGCATTATAATTATATCTCTAGAATGTTTGACCGAAAAAGTGTTGTTAAGATTTTGGTAATATCTAGAAAAATTGTAGAGAAAGGGGAGTTAGACGTGGAAGGGCGATTGCCCCCCCTCCTGCCCTTCCCCTATCATGCCTTCCGTTCGGATGGGGTTATGAACTGATCCTAACAGTATTAACAGTATTTGTTTTGTTCAAGATTATTCTGGTCTTCTTCACAAACATCTTTCGATCAAGTCTAATCTTCCACAAACACGTCATATCATTCGGCTTGGCGATGACAAGAGTGACGTCACACACACACACACACACACACCTATCCAATTCATAAAGAAGATAGCTATCTGGAGACGAATGTGCAGTTTAAATGCCCCTCCTAGTATAAAGTATTACATGTCTGTCAATCACAATGTCCTTACAAATGAATTGTTATTTCATCCATTGTGCTATATGACCTGGTATTTCGATTATATCGGATGTTTATATAGCAATAATAATCAAGTTCATTGTTGTTCTCTCTCTCTCTCTCTCTCTCTCTCTTATTTCCTATTGACGTATAAGAAAACCATTGGTATTGGTCCTTGTGATGACTTTGTTTTAAGTATCATATAAATGAATTCACCCCTTTGTCTCTCTATCTGTATATCTCTTTCTCTCTGTCTCTCCGTCTCTCTCTGTCCCTCTCTTTTTCTCTCTCCTTCACTCTCTTTAGTCCAGTTAATTTATTTAATAATTTCATCAAAAATACCATTCAAACAGATAAAATACAAAAAAACATAAACAAGTAGAATTACATAGAACATTACAAATTATAGAGAAAGTTACAAGTATGAGAGAAAAATGAGGAAGAAACTAAAAGTTATGCAACATTATATACAAAGAAATGAATTAAGAGGGTCGATAGCAGAAGAACCTCGGGGCTTCTATCGAAGCACCAACCTTGAATGCTGATACACACACAGTCAAAGTAATGATATACACAATTACGTTTCCTCTATCTTGATGGTACCATCAGGCAGTTGGAATGGAACTTCCTGGTACCATGAAATTAAAAATGTATGCCTATTGTTCAACGGACCAGGGAGTTGAATACCAGCTCCCTGAACGGACCAACCTTATATTATAGATATAATGACTGATATAAGAGGAATAGTGTTGTTTTATAGGCCCATAAAACAACTATTCCTCGAATGTTAAAGCAGTCATTATATTATCTTTTATATACCATAAACAAGTTCATAGAATACAAGTTTGTTTACGCTATCGAGGTCTGTGTTGATAACTTGCAGGTAGACCTAACTTGCAATCCCATGTATTCTATTTTATTTTGTTGGAAATGGAAATAAACCTAATGAAATATCGGGGTCGGCTCAATCGTAGAGCCACGAACAGGACGACAATTTTTCAAAGCTCCCTTTGGTGAAAAAGGAAAAAAACTTGTACGATCATTCTTGGGTATGTTGATTGTGCTAAACACGGGTGTCGATATGAGGGCGTGTCTGGAAAGTCCCCCTCACCCCCCCCCCCCCCCCACAAACAGTAATCTCTTAAGAGGGTATCGTGAAGTAATGTGCTTCAGATCAAAGGGTTCCTTTCCCCAGCCATATAATGGATATCGAATAGTTCGTGATGCCCACGCGTGAGTAGAAGAATAGGCCCAGAACCGATCAAACATGATTTTCTGAGAGAAAGAATGGAAAGAATGCATAATTGACACAAGGTCAAGTGTTATAGACATTACAAAGGCTGAACATCATGACTTGTGTGTGAATCTAGACCAATATTTGCCGCACTTTGGAAAAGTTAAGTGCCACCATCCCCCCCTTCTCCCCATTCTCTCTCTCTCTCCCTCTCTCTCTCTCCCCCCTCTCTCTCTCTCTCTCTCTCTCTATCTCTCTCACAAACACACAAACACACACTCTGTCTCTCTCTCTCTCCTTTTCCCTGTCCTGTGTCTCTCTCTCTTTCTCTCCCGCCCCCTCCCTATATTCCCATCGCCCTGTCTTTTTCAGTTCCTCCCCGTTTCTCTGTATCTCTTTTTTCTACCTGCAGCACTGTACGCCTCTCCCTCCCCCCCTCTCTCTCTCTCTCTCTCTCTCTCTCCCTCTCCCTTCATCTCTATATCTCTATATTCATATATCTATCTCGATATCTCTTTATTCTATACATTTCCCCTCTCTTATTGTTTCCTTGGTAGTTGTCTGCAAAGAGAAAAAGTAAGTAAAAAGGCGTGTTATATCGAAGTGGCGCCGGGCACTTTTTTGAAGAACATCCGAATTATATTCCGTGTGAATTACACCATGTTTTGAAAGGGCGCTCTGTTTATCCGGAAAAGCAGCTAAAAGGGGATCACAGAAATTGGTTCGTTTGTCATGGGATTTCCCTTTGAAATTACGTGTGAAATGTTGAATGGCTGCGAATGTCATTGAATGTTTATCCCTCGACAATACGAGAGGAAATATCCTTCTTCATTACTGAGTAATCATGTTATTGAAAGAGGATTATGAGGATTGTGATGGGGAGTACCGTGCTGAGCTGGAGTTGAGGGATTCCGGTGATTTTTTTTCTCTTCCAAGACAAGACACGAACTAGATGACTATTGTCGATGTGCTGAAACATGAATGCAGGCGCCAACCGATTTGTTGAGGTCATGCTGTGTTTTCATGACTTGTCTTTGATTAAATCGTCAACAATTTAATCTAGAAATGTCGTCTCGAGCCGCCTCCCTATATGAAAACATCCGATCTAACCTGTCATTCTCATTCATGACCTAAATCCTTTGACAACTTTTTAAAGCAAATATCCAGGTTTAAATATTTAACTTACAATCAGGAACCACATTTACTGATGACAATCTCTCAACCATTTGCCATTATCATTCTGTTGTTTCATGTATAATAGTATATTGTCATTTAACCTAGATTCGTTTATTTTTTAATTAAATATCGTGCAGTAATCTGAATAATCGTCGATTACCATATATCACATATCAATAACGAAACCTATCAAACTGAGGTACTCGGCTTTGTTTATGGGCGGTAAAAATTCAAGCTTTTACTTTGAGTCAGTATTGTGTTTAAGGAGAAGGACTGGGTTAATCTTTAGTTTTAGTCTTTGAATTAAAAATAGGCCATATGGCAAACTCAAAAACTAACTTGAAACTAAATTGGAATGATAACAATACAAAGATTTAGAGACAATCATGCAGTCGTAATACATATATTCATGTACATACAACAAGGAGCTCTCCGAACTCCTTGCATAGATTATATTCTATAAAGAAAAGACCAACTTAATGAGATTGTGGAATGGAACTCTGACACCTATTTCGACTTGTATACACAAGATAAACATTTTGTCTACCTGACTTGGCAGGTAGCCATACTATTATTCGATAAGTTTATCTATCTGAATGAAGCGCTCAAATCTTTAATTTAATCAATATTTGGAATGTGGGTGAACGACAGTAAACTTCATACTATCTCATTTGTTACCCGATCCTTAGTGCATGAAATTACACAGCAGAATAATATGCTTGATTGCTAAAGCATGTGTTCTATTGTTGTGGCAACTTGTAAGTTACATACCGTATCCGAATTACACAAAACCATATTTTCGTCATATTTTCTTTTGCACGTTCCGATTGGTGGGCATCGACACACCTCGTTTTGTTCTTTAAAATAGTTCAACAGATAATAGATTATCAAGTATGCGGCAATTAACTTGTTGGACCATAGTCGGATGGATTTAACGAACCAGTGATAAAGGCATACTCAGACTAAGAACTAGATCCTTAAGCCTTATTCGTGGGAAATTAATTTGCACTCGGCAGTCCTTCCCCCATTACGACAGCTAAGTTCATTGACAGCCTACAACCAAAAGACCGACAACCAACAAGACTTCGATATATATACTTGATATAAAGGGCATGCAAACGTTTGTTTTAATTATTGGCGATGTAGTCATCACACTCTCAATTTCTCTTCTGTCTATATAGGGCTTTGCATTTATAAGTGTATCAATGTTGGGGGGGGGGGTGCTCTTGCTGAATATTCTGAATTTAACGATACATTAACATTATGTCGGGGTAGCATAATATATAGGGTTTTCTTTTATACAAATATTATAGTGGGGGTGCCCCCTTCGTATATTTAAATGTTATGAACGCATAATGCGATAATGATGTGCTCATATCATAATCCCTTGATCCTAATTCTCATTTGAATGTACTATTCTCTCGATTCCATAAACCCCCTCGGAGCCCCCCCCCCCCCCCCCCCCCCCCCCACTCGAACATAAAAGCTGGTTGCGTTCATGGTCCTTTGGCAGGTGTATCCTGGGAAGGAGGTTATCAATTACCGGACAATTGAAATCGATGATGGAACGGGACGAAAAGTGACAAAGTTTGCCAATGATAATTGAGTTGTCACAGCCAACCATTGTAGCGTGTACACATACTGGTCAAAGGGGTCGGAGAGATACATACATTTCCAGTGGCGCTAAGTCACTAAATAATGAAGACCGAGAAACTCTGAAAGGTTGAGATTTTTTTTTTTTTTTTTTTTTTGAGGGGGGGGGGGGGGTAATAGAAATTTAGTAGTTTGTGATTTTCACACTGCAGTCCCATGTGGGAATGAAAAGAGATCATTCGATCAGGGAGGTGGATCGATGGATATTTAGATTTACCCGTAGGCCTTTATGTTTTGATGGATCTTTAGGGTTATGAATCCTTCTTTATTGGTCATCTTAATGAAGCTTTTGGTTAAAAAAAAAGGCTTAAGCCTACAAAAGTATTGAACTGAATATGAACGCTTTTCGTTGATAAATCCCTTTTTATTAGGCAACTTACGCCGTGAAAGTGGTTTCTTTCGTGCTAGACCTTATACAAGAACTTTTCCTTAAAATTCTTTAAATTCCATCAGCTTTATCGACGTTGTAATTCGGCCTGGCCAAGCGACTCCAATCAATTTTCTTACAAAACCCTCTCAAGATGTAGAAAATTTGTGATATAACAGCGATTAGCCAACAAATCAACACAATTAGATGCTAATGAATGGTGGGCCCTTCTGTAAGAAGCCCTTTCATTCACCGGAACGAAAACAAATTAATGGACCGTTATACGTCAACTTTACTAAACCGTTATGTTTGACGTTACCTATAGCGTTTTGTTAGCTATATACAGTCTGTATCTAGTCAGACTTGTTGTAATAAATAGTTAAGCATTAAAGCTCTTGCTTGAGACTTAATATTAGTTTCACAATTTCTCAGAATATCTAAGTCTACGGACAAGCAAGCAAATTATTCAATGTCATTTTATTTCCGTTTCATTATTTTATTCCCTTGTATGTC
>JAVYIG010013042.1:0-49696 GCA_035222895.1 Strongylocentrotus droebachiensis | reverse complement strand
CTGTAATTTTGCCGGTAATTTAATATTTTGTAATAAATGTAAAACTGGTGCCTGGCTTCCGAAATTCCCCGCAGTGGAAGCGCGGTTCGGAGCATGGAACTTCAAAGCCAAGTGGAATGTTACACATCCCATTGTTACGCTTTAGAACTCAAGAATGCGTTTGAATAAATTACAAGAGTTTCGCCTCCTGTTCTTTCACCTCCCTGGGCTAAGGCAAAGAAAAAACAGAACAACTGCTATTGTGTGTCATGAAAATTGTCCACTTTCCTCTGTGGATGCGCCCACGCCTTTATGGGTAGCAGACACTGCTCCATGCTCTAAGTCTAAAGAATGCAGACTATGTGTAGTGAACACCAGATCAGTTTGTAATAAAACAGATATTGTTATAGATCACTTGATTGATTTTGATATTGACATCATGTGTCTAACTGAGACTTGGTTAACAAACACAGAAAGACATAGAAAGACAATTGGGGATTTAACCCCACCAGGTTTTAACCTTATTCATGTACCTCGCTCCTTTCGCAGAGGTGGGGGAGTTGCCATAATACACCATTCTTCTATTGAGAGTAAATTGATACAGACGCAACATGCTGCATCCAGTTTTGAGAGTATGTGTGTCTGTATGAAATTTAAAGGAACAAAATCCCCTATTAAGCTTGTAGTCCTCTATCGACCACCATACAGTCAAAAGAATAAACTTGGTCTTAATGTGTTCCTTGGAGAATTCTGTAATTTCCTCACATCCTTGCTGTCAGTTTCATGCAAGTTAATTATTGTAGGTGATTTTAACGTCCATTGGGATGATCCTGCAAATACAGAGAACAAGAAGTTTCGTGAATTGATTGAGTCCTTCAACTTAAAACAGTTTGTAAATAAGTCAACGCATGAGACTGGCCACATTATAGATTTCGTCATTGCACGCACTGATGATGAAGAGCTGATAAGTGCTCTGGAAGTTTCATTATTTCTCACTGATCATGCTGCAATACATTGTAATTCAAAATTAAATAAGCCTACTAGAAATAGAAAAGTCATTTCATACAAGAAACTTAAAGTCATAGATCAAGAAAAGTTGGCTGATGATTTTCTTGAGTCTGATCTTCTTGTTCATCCTCCTTCTGATATTAATACCCTAGTTAATCAATTTGATACAAGTCTTCAGTGTATTCTAGACAAACATGCTCCTGTGACAAAGGGTAGGGTAACCATACGCCCTCAAAACGTCTGTTATACATGCGACATTGCAGAAGCAAAACGCTTACGTAAACGCCTTGAGCGTCGATGGCGAGCTGAGAGAACAGACATAAATAGAAAACTTTTTACAGAGCAGCGATTCCGTGTTTGGCAGATGATAACAGATGCCAAAACAGAATACTTGAAGGAGCAACTGTGAAATTGCAATGATAGTAGATAGTTTTATAGAGTTATTGACAGTGCTCTACATCAAAAAAAGTAAACCCAAAGTGCTTGTACATACATCCCCGGTGGACCTAGTAGAGAGGTTTAGTAACTTCTTTGTGTCGAAAATATCCACTATCCAGGATGAGCTAGATTCTATGCAGGCTGCTACATCCGGTAGGTTTGAACTTGAAGAACACCACGTTTCACATACAGACAATCCACCAGGCGCGTACGCAGGGGGGGGGGGGGGGGGGTGGGGGGGTTATGGGGTTAACCCCCCACCCTTGAGTTTTTGTATGTGTATTTTTTTATGTGAAACTCCCCCCCCCCTTTTGTTTTTTGTTTTTTAATGAAGTTTTTTGTTTTATGCCAATGGCTGACCTAAAAGAAGTGACCTTACCCCCCCCCCCCCCCCCCCCAACGGAACAAAATGTCAAATTTTCAAATTTCGAGACCAAAAAAAAAAAAAATGTCCTCAAGTCTTTTGGCATAGGAGGGGTTGTGCTCGACTGGATAGCATCATATCTTGATAAAAGATCACAAGCTGTTAAAATCGGTGAAACATTGTCATCTCCCGTTAAGATTCCTTTCGGTGTGCCGCAAGGGTCAGTCATCGGGCCATTGTTTTTTAGCATTTATTCTAGTCCTCTTGCAAAAATTGCTCATAAACATGGCGTAAGCATTCATTCGTATGCAGATGATACACAAGTGTACCTTTCTTTCGACCCATCCGACCCTGCAAGTGAAATTTCTGCCAGGCATCGTCTACAGGCTACCATAGAAGACATGAGGTCATGGATGCTCATAAATAGGTTGAAATTAAATGAGAGTAAAACAGAGTTGCTTATAGTTACTTCTAAGTCGCAACATCATTTGATCAAGGACCATAATATACAGATTGGTAACTCCCAGATTCGGGCTGCTCCATCAGTTCGAAATCTCGGTGTTATATTTGACGAGAACATGAGCATGGATGCCCACGTGAAAAAGATCTGTCAATCGGTGTATTATAACATCCATAATGTTAATAGCATTCGAAAAGTCCTTGACAATAAGTCTGCTGCTTTGCTTATACATGCATTTGTTTTATCTCGCTTAGATATTGGCAATGCCCTTCTTTTCAGCATTACTTCACGCAATCTTGACAAACTTTAACATGCTCAGAATGCAGCTGCCAGGGTTTTATCAGGGACATCTAAATATGATCACATTTCTCCTGTTCTCAAAAAGCTGCACTGGTTGCCAATCCGCAAGCGCATAGAATTCAAAATCCTTCTCCTCACATGGAAGGCTGTAAACGGATTAGCACCAAACTATTTACAAAACCTTGTTATGCCTTATACACCAGCTCGTAGTCTTAAGATCATCACACCAGCATCTTCTTAAGATCCCAAAGACACGAGTAGCCTGTAGTGAAAGGGCTTTTCAATCTGCAGCACCTTGTCTTTGGAATAATTTACCATTTAACTTGAGAATTATAACTTCCTTAGAGACTTTTAAATCCAAGCTGAAATCTTATCTTTTTTAACAATACCTGTACTTGGCACTATGACACTCATCCGAACTTTCTCGTCCAAACTTTCTCATTCTTTCTATTTTTCTTGTGCGCCTCGGAATAGCATTGTCTAGATAGACGGCGCTATATAAATGCCTATTATTATTATTATTATTACTACTCCTGATTTTCTGAACGCTTCTTAAAAAGTTATTCGTGTGTCTATGATAAGTGACAAGAAATCTGGAAAATTTAAGAAAGTATGAATAAAGTGCAAGTGAGACATTAGGGCTTTACAACACTGTGTTAAGGGTATAACAAATTATGATGTGTCCAGTGGCAGTGTGACAGTCATGAATCATAACAACTTCCTGGTGTAGTATTATTTAGCGTGAAGGTTTTGTAGAAGGTCTGTAAACCCACAGTACCAAATTAGAAGTAGACATTCCAGTAAAGGCCCTTTTAGTTTTAATAAAGAAAAAAGTTGGGTGATTCAAGGCCGATAGTGGACGCTCTAATGCATTGAGAATGTGAAAGGGATCCGCTAACTTGTGCAAACACCCCGAAAGAAGAACAAAAAACAAGAAGCAAATTATTACCATTCGGTGGCTGAAAAAAAGTAAAAAGGTATTTAAATCATGTCGCTACAACGTATTTATAAATACAAAATGTTCTTGCGTCGCCTTTATCAGCAATATGTACGGTAACAACAATTAGTACAGGTTCAAAATATAAATTAAATTTTGAAAGTAAGAAGAGTTTGGCAGGATGTCACCTTTTCCCTGAAATATTTATTTGTTAGTTTCAACAATAATTCAATTTCACATATTTGGATTATTCTGTATTACTAATACTGTGCATTAATGATAATCCTAGGCCGTGTATTCTTATTTTTTATTTATGTACTTGAAGACTTTCCAATAACACATCTGTACTTGCTTCTCACTTTCTAATGGTAGATTAATGTTTTCCATGATTTCAACGACGATTTAAGTAATCAATTTATAGTTTATTGATTCATTTTGTATGTACTTAAATAATATTAAAAATATTTAAAAAATGTTTTATTTCAATAAATGCTGCTTAGAGGCATTATGCAATTTTCGGTATACAAATATATTATTATTATTTTTAAATTGCAATTTTAACTTTAATATTATTGAGGAAGGAATTTAAACGTGTACCCTCATGGATATTCAATTTTTACACCCCCAATACCCCCCTACTCACCTTGGAAAATGTCAGTGGAGCTCCTTCCTTTAATGAGCGCACAGGTAAACAATATTCCGAACTACACATTAAATTGGAACAAGGTAATCTTTAAAAGAAAATCAACCACGATTGATGATACAAGAATGAAAATTGTAAAACGATGTCTTTTTTGTTACTCAAAATGTATAGGAGAATGCACTACCAACCGTGAATCTCTAGAGACAGGCTCTAAGAAAAGTCCTACAGTGACAACAAGTAATGGAGCTTTACAAGGTTATTCATTTTTAGTATTTTCCTTATAAATTCCACATACCAAAGTGAAAACACCTTTAATGGTGAGAAATACTGGACAAAATTGGGGATATTGATAATAATCGTTTCTTTAATATCATATAGACTTTATAAGGTAATCTTGCTTTCATTTTTTGGGGGGTAGAATCCCGAGCTGTTTTCGTTGATTTCTTTGTTTGATCCGTTTAAGTATTAATATTTCAGTAGTAGTCGAAATAATTCTAGTAACAGTGGTACCAAAAGTATGAGAAGTAGTAGTAGAGGTAGTAGTAATAGTAGTAGTAGTAGTGGTAGTGGTAGTAGTAGTAGTAATAGTAGTAGTAGTAGTAGTAGTAATAGTAGTAGTAGTAGTAGTAGTAGTAGTAGTAGTAGTAGTAGTAGTAGTGGTAGTAGTAGTAGTAGTAGTAGTAGTAGTAGTAATAGTAGTAGTAGTAGTAGTAGTAGTAGTAGTAGTAGTAGTAGTAGTAGTGGTAGTAGTAGTAGTAGTAGTAGTAGTAGTAGTAGTAGTAGTATTAGAAGTAGTGGTATTAGTAGTAGTAAAAGTAGAAGTAGTAGTAGCATCAGAAGTAGTAATAAAAGTAAGTAGTAGCTGTAGTGGTAATAAGGAACAATAGTTGTTTTAGTTGTAGAAGTAGAAGCAGTTTTAGTTTTTATTGTTCTCCTCCTACTAATTAATATCATTATATTACTATTATTAGTTTATTGTAATTATTTTTATTATGTTTTAATGATCATCAATATTATTATTGTTGCTATTGTTCTGTAAACTCAATATAATGTGAAAACCTAAAGTCTTTAAGGATGCTGAATCATATATAATATCTATGATGATTAAAATATGTTACCAGTAATAAATAATGCCAGTTTGTTTGCTACAGACTTAATAATATAAATCTTTCAATCAAGATATGAATATGAAATGAGCAAATAAAAAACAATAGATTAATTAATTAACTAAACGAAATGTACATGTCCTTTTTAAAATAGATTTCACAGGCAGAGGAACATCTTACACGACACATTTCGGCCCTACAAATCAAGGTACATAACACATGTAATATCATGCATATTATTAGCATTGAACAATGGCACTTATTGGCTGTAAAAACGTTTCAAGAGAAACATTGCTCAGTTAAATGAGTGAAATTTAGAAGAGCTCATTTGAAGTTACAAGAGATCAAGTAAGTGTGGATTATAGCACGTTTGGCGTGTGTGCGCGTGTGTGTGCGTTTGTTCGTGTTTGTTAACATTAACAAGAATGGTGATTTGGAGCTTTGTTAATAATACATTTGTAATATTTCTGAAATTCAAGAAACACTCCCGTTTGATGTAAATCTTCATTGTCTCACACACAAAACAAATCTTTGTGTCATCAGTCGTATATATTTGTTCTCAATGTATAACTTTTTTTCCGGATAGGAATAACTAGCTGCTTACATTTTGTTTGACGTTTACATGTTCTTACTCTTGCTTTTAACAATAACACCGCAGTTCGTTTGATGTTATCATATTTCTAACCCATATAATCACTCATGAGTTATATATATACATGGTTGTGTGTGTAATAGAAAGAAGGATCCTTGAAAGTTTCATGGTTTAGGCGGATTATTGGTATTAAGGTTAACAAATTGTTGCTAACCGTTGGAATTATAAAGCATGATACTGAATAAATTCTTCTTTCAATTATATATATATATTACAATACATGGATTTTTAAAAGATCATTTTGTAGAAATTCTGCACTTGTGATAAGAAAATGCTGGCATCAGTGCTGTATCCCGTACGAAACACTGATACAGTTAAATTCTCCTGCTTGTTTTGTTCCAAGCTTTCATAATTGTGATGTTTCTGTAACATACAGTTATCGTTGACATTTATCATTGCCTTTACATATTTAACTTATTGTTTTTGTCATTATATATTTTGACCCAGAAATGCTTTATAAATAGGAATAAGAAACCCAAGTGAAAGCACATTTCATATTTGAAAATTATAAACAAGGAAGACAAATGCAACCAATTAGTTATGTAATATTATAAGACTGTTAAATTTATATATCTTTTTTAAAATTTAATTTGCTCTTAGGACCTACAAAGAAGCCATGGTACACAAACATTCGTCTTGTTATACCTGGATGTTCCGGCGTGGTGATGCTGTTAATTGTACTGACATTTGTTAGTGGTTTTATCTGCTCTAAGAAGAGATATGGTAGGTCATTTTAACGTTGTAAGAAGTCTTCGTGTATATAGTTGGGCTGTGTGAAGAGACGAGCTGTCAGAATTATATTCTAACAAAAATGAAAATGAATTTGAATATGACACATGGTAGAAATGTGGAAAAACGGATTGTGTTTAATTTTTCAAAGACAAAAATTGTAATAATGGTAGTTATATCATGCATCACAAATTTATTTACTTTTGATTGGTTAAGAGCTCGTCATGTGACCAGAAATATTTCATGTTTAAAAATAAAGATTTTCTATTTCTTTTTCAAATCTTAGTTTAATAAAAACAAAATATTTATTTAAAAAATTGATAATAATTTACATTTTTTTAAATTATAAATATAATTTTTTTCTCCCAAAAATGATTTTATTTGTGTGTAAATGATTTGTTGATGCAGGATATAAAACAAATATACCATGCCTTCTATTTGGGGTACTGGTTAAAACTATGGGCCTCGGTGACTCCAAAAGTACCATTTGCTTCGGGGCTGCGCCCCTCAGCAAATAGTACTATTGGAGTCACCTCGTGCGCATAGTTTTAACCAGAACCTCTCAAAACAGTGTATATTTGTATACTAGTATTATGATAATACTTCCTGTCGATGCCGCTGGCCTACACACGTAGCGACCCTGTAGGTTTTTTGTCGTAACGAAAACTGTGAATCTTGGAAGGAAGAGGGAGAAAACCTGTTGTAAAAATCATATAACCTCTAGTCCTGTCATTCTTGTTTCAATTTGAACCTCGTTAAAAGCAAGGCGATGGAATTCAAATTGTTCTAAATAGCACAGTGAACCTCCTAACAATTAACACAAAACTATAGGGCTGATTCATATCATAATTATAGATAATAATGATATTACAAACTGAAGGGTATTTGTCCCTATATAACATACATTATACACGTGACACTTTTTGAGCAGTATAATTATTGTGAAAGAGAGAAAGACACAAATAAATATTTTTGTTTCGATTTTGGAGACCAATTAGTTGTATGGACTAATAATATTATTGACACCTCAAAATGAATTTACATTCTGTGATTCACTAGCAGGAGGATCAGCAGCTCAAGCTATACAGGCCTCTAGAAATCTACCAGTTGATGAAACATCTCACACCAGCAAGCCAACATCAATTACCGGTGTTAAGGTGAATTCAATTTTTCGTTAACCTTTGATATGAATGTTTAACTACTTCAGATAATTATTGAGCACAAATAATCACAAATATTTTGAAGAATTGAGCCCCATTAGAGAAATTTCAAAACTCTGTTTATAGCATAGACAATTATGTCTGGTTTATGCAATAATGGTATTGTTATGTTTTCAACTCATGAGATGAACCAATTCTAACATTTCCTTTTTGGTAGATTTATTTAAAAGTGTTTAATCTTTTTTAATGGTTTGTTTATTTTTCAGTTTATTTATGTTTTTTATTTGTTTGTTTTAACTGATTTTAAAACGATGAAGAGAAGGATCCGTGCAACCTCCCTCTTGTTAATTCACCAATTAAAATTTATCTTTCGATTCCCAGTCTTTAGACATGACCTTCGATCAATCAGACCCTACGTACGCAATTCCCGATGTTTCCGAAGTACCCCATACCTATATGGCATTGAAGTGCAAATCCTCAGCTAGTACTAGCCAACAAGTCTCCCACCCCAGCACCCCAATTGACGATCATGGTGATGCTGTACTTAACGTTAGCCCCACTCTCGTACGCAAGCAAGTGAAGACACATTCACATCTAAAGGAGGAGCCTACTTATGTTAACACCGAATGTGCGTCCAGTTATTGTGAAATTAGTACAGATATTCCGAACATTGTTAAGGATCCCACTGACCTATCAAAACCCACAAATGTAGTTCCCGATGTTTCCGAAGTACCCCATACCTATATGGCAATGCAGCCTATAAAGAAGTACAAATCCTCAGCTAGTACTAACCAACAGGTCTCCCATCCCACCACCTCAGTTGACGATCACGGTGATGCTGTACTTTACGTTAGCCCCACTCTCGCCCGCAAGCAAGTGAAGACTCATTCACATCTGAAGGAGGAACCTACTTAAGTGAACACCGAAGCTGCCTCAACTTATTGTGAAATTAATAAAGATATTCCAAACATTATTGAAGATCCAACTGAGGGCAGTAATGATGTGATTACAACTTACGTCTAGACAAAGGATATAGAAGTGATCATAGTTTAAAGCAATTGGTTAGATTAATACTATTGTTATGTTTCATATTCTTTCCATGTAACGAACACAACATGAGCACTGTATCTAAATGAAAGCAAAGCTGCAAATTTGTAACAGATATTCATAAAATTGTTAAGGATTACTCTGATAGCTATGGTAATATTTTACAACGTCCTTCTAAAGAAAGTAATTTAAAGGGTGCGTTGATTACCTTATTACTTATCGATTTACAAAGAAAGTCGTTAGTATACATTTTGCTGTTATGTTACTCAACCCCCCTCTCTGGATCTGAAAAATGACTCGAAATATAGTAGTGATGCAATAATAAGAATTTCAAGTGTACATGACAAAATTGGAAAGTTTGGTTTTGTTAACACTACTCTTATATTTCACATCCCTTTTCTGCACGTAATAAAAACAACTGAATTTTTAATTTAAGTTATGATGACAAAAGTATGAACGTTAAGTGTACACGCATTTCAAATAAGTGTATACTTTTGTTTGGCGTGTGTGTCAATTATAATGATATATTAAAGGTAAAGACCGGTAGTGGTAAAATTGCGGTTCAAGGGTTTGGGGTGCAAAATATCAATTCAATATTGTTTAAATATTGCCTTCAGAGGTTTAGATGTCAATACTTCAACCTAAATTCGCATAAAAGCAGAAATATAATTATGCCCAAATGTTCAATGTTGAAGTGTATTCGCAATATTCCAGGCCGGATTGATATGATAAATTACCAAATATATCAATTAGTAGGCGGTTTCCCGGCAAAATTTGCATCATCACGTAATAGTCAAAACATATTCTTTCACATGATTGGTAATAAGAACTTCAATTTCATTTTTTGAGAGGGGGCGTTTCCAAAACTAGTCTATACCTTTAAGGAATATAGCAATTACTAGAAATATCTACGGCAAAAGCAATTTTATTTTCACCAGAATATTTAATTAGTGTACATTGCAAAAGTATGACAAAACCAGAAAGCGGTTTAGGGCACTTGATTGCGATTTCTTTAAAGTTTATTAGTATATATATAGCAAAAGATGGAAAAAATCAAAGTGCAGCATCGAGTAGCTTGAAAAGGCTTAACATAATATTGTACTGCATGGAAGATCGAAATGAGGAAGTGTATAAACTGTTTGAACTGAGATTTATTTTCATACTAACACTTGCATTTACGTATAACGTCCAGGGGATGCTTATGGCAACTAAATCGCTAATAAAAAGTGTATAATAAAACAAATGTTTGTAGCAATCATTTCATCAGAGACTGGTTTGTGGACCAAATGATAAGTGCCCCTTTATGTAAAGTAGAGTGACAGTTTTAAGCACCTTATTGTTAACTGAAAGTAGGATTTATATTTTGCGACGTCCACTTGTCTGTTGAGTGTTTGATATAATGCCTGCCCCCAAGTTGGTAGATCACGGGGGCTATATAGCATAACACAAATTATATTCATTGAATCTAGATTGACATGTAAATTGAAACAAACTTAGACAAAATACAACCTTACCTAACGAAAGTGAAAATAATAAAACAAATATGACGGCATCGCTTTAAAAAAAAAAAAAATTTGACCAATTATGAAATGAATTAACCAGGGTTGAATAAATGAAACAATTAGTAATGTACTGTATTCCCAATTTAAAAATTGAGCTTTTAGTAAAAGAAGCTTATATTTGTAGTAGTAGTTGTATAATTACTAACGGTATTATTGTTTTTATTTCTGTAAGGTAATTATCATTTTTATAACCGAAGCTAACTATTACGTCGGCAAAAAGAAATATATTTTAAGGCAAGTAGAATGAGAAACATGGTTATTAACAATTCGACCCCTATTTCAATTCAGTAATGTCCTATTAAATACTCTCATTACTCATCCTATTCACGGAGAAATAATCCTGGTAATAAAAATGAAGAACAAAACAGATTTGTCATTAAAAGGCATAATTAAAAGAAACGAAATATTAAAGTATCGTTTATGAAAAAATTAATAGGTATAAACTAAAAAGGGAATGGAGAAAGAAGGAAAGAAAGAAAAAAACAAAGGAAGAAAGAAAGATGTTGCAAAAATACTTCCAATATAATGACATTGTCAAATGACTAATTTTGAGGATGTGGAAGATAGACAGTTGTATCTATTTCATACAAGTTTCAGTTGATAACGTTCCCCAAAACTATAATAACTATGGTCTTACATTGGTTTCCTTGTTTCACATGGTGTTGAGGAACTTAATTTATGTTAGTGTGTGCGTGGGAACATGCGCGGATCCACGGGTGGGGTGAGGGGGGGGGGGGGGGGGCACGACGGGCCCGGCCCCCTGGCGTTTTTTTATTTTAATTTTTAAATTTATATTATTTATTAATTTAGTAAGTGCTTACACTACCTCTCACCCCACCCCCTCCCCCAAATGAGCAAAAATAACGGTCTGCGCTATTTTCACATTTTCTTGGGCAAATGCGAAAACAAATTATGCTCACTACTCCCCCCCCCCCCCCCCCCCCTCCCCCCGAGCGCGCAAACGTGCGTGAGATACAACTATCTCTCTTCTATCATTTACCATTGTCCCTAGTAAAGTCAGGTAGCAGTACGGTTCTAGGGGGGGGGGGGGGGGGGTGAGCTATGAGCCACAACGAAGCCCCTCCCTCTCTTTTCAAAAATGAATTAAAATGAAGAAATACAATGTATATATTTGTTGATGTTGAATGGATTTAAGTGATCTACCTGATGCATATTGGCGCAATGAACCCAAGCTCCATATTATTATGGTATAACCACGTGCACGCCTGCCCAATGCATGTTTTATTATAAATACATTTAAACCTTTGAGAATACAACACACTTTGTTTTGAAAAAGTCTCATGAGACACTCAACGGGCAAGTCGAGCGACTGTCGAGATGTCGTTAATCTGTATATATGACGATTCAATATAACAACCCCCAGGGTTCTATTTCATTCTTTGTCGTTCAAATATGTGTCAGTGCGCACCAGTGCGTTTTATATCTTCATCACCTTGAAGCAGCACTGACACTGGAAGAAGGAGAATGACAAACTAGGCCTTCGAGAAAAGGGTATCTATACACAAAATTATTTTTTTCTTAACGGCTCATACCATGTGCATAAATTTAAGCCTTGATATCACCCAGTACGACAGAGGAAATAGCGCCATCTATAGTTGACAAGAAGACGGCATGATACGGTTCTCAGCTTTCATATTTCAGTGTATATGGAAACCATGAAACATTGTATTTTTTGTTTGATATAGTTACATGCAGAATCATTATTCCCTTATTCGTAGTATACAAATGATTATATAGAATTATAGCCATAACTAACCATTTGTATTATTTGCATAATTATTTAAAATGTCAATAAGCTTAAGTTTGATCAGAATCTACATAATAATGGGTAGGGTTAAAAAAAGCTTTTCCAATGTTCAGCATCAGGCTGGCTCCAAAAAAAGCAAATAGCGTATACAAGGAAACATGTGAGACACATGCCCCGGGTGAATTGAATTGAATTGAATTGATAACTTTGTGACATAAAGTTTGAGAATGAAAATGTAATAATTGTTACTTTGTTCCCTCTAAGTTTATTCAGCTTTCAGGAAAATATTGCACCACGAATAAAGGATGCAATATTAATTTGGAATGTTCATCGTTTGAACAAAAGCAAATCTAAAGTTTCGTCTGCCTTACTAAAAATTCTTCGACCTTTTTGTGGAGAAAAAGAAGAAAAAGTTCCTATCACTGTTCAACATTTGAAGCTCCAATCCTTCGTTCCTTGTGAATTTTCCTTGGTAAAAAGCGTAGTAAAGGCGTTTGGTTTTAGGTTTTACAATTGTAATTATGTAATTCAATTCAATTCAATTTTATATCGCAATATAACAATCAAATTATACAAAGGAACGGTAAATTTCAACTATGTTTACAAAGATTATATACGGGGCTTTTCATGAAGGTTGCAAAAATCTGTGTAGTTGGATCGCCCATTAATAAATAAAAATCGGTCACCTTGCTCCCTCGCGTGTAAAGAAGTGGAGATAAGCTAGAACAGGTGGAGGGGCCTATAATCCCTATATTAATCATCTTTGGGCACTTGTCATTTTGGTCACTTTTGAGATCAGTACCCATTCTAAACTAGAAATTAGGTGTCAAAACCCGTCGATCACTCAATTCTGAGTAAAACTTCGAATTGATGTTGGGTACCAAATATGACACGAATCGCCATTTGTGGCCAAACAGTGAACAAAATCACCAGAACGTCCTGAATAAAAATAATATGTCCAATCTTCCACATCAACAATTAGGATTGAATTTAGTACAATCGAAACTTACAATGTTGTTACAGATATCATTCCAATGGTCAATTTGGGTCAAAGTGGTCAAAATGGTGTATGTATACGTAAAAACAACAACATTTTTTTGCTTTTTTCAGATCGTTAAAAGATACCTTAGTGACCTTGATTGTAATACTTACGAGTTTCATTTGCATGTAAACAATGCTGAGCACATTTTCAAGTACGAATGTGTGTAATAAGTAATGTGCATGTTAATGTGTACGGTTACGAAAACACAGCATAGCAATGACATTTGTCAGAGGTTAGTTTAAGGTTGTTTTGGTTGACACATGTTGATGTCGACGTTTGAAATTAGTGTCAATTAGATCTGAGTTTCAAAAGAAAAAGGCTAAGATACAGTCAACTTTTTGAGACCCAGAATGAAAGTTCGAGGAGTAGAAATAGGAAAGACATGATTGACACAATTTAAGTACAACAGGATATATTTATTAAGCACATATATGCGGTATATATTTGTTTTCATAGAAATATATTTAGGGACATGATCCCAAATTAAGGATACAAATTGATTAGCCAAAGTTTGGGAAGTACATCATTTTTGTTGGTATAGAAACTTTGTCATTCCACATGAGCTCTAAAAGAGCGCTATATTATATAGGTTATGTTATATCAGAGTACGGTGAATAATCAGTATTGATTTTTCAATATACAGTCAAACCTGTGTACAGCGACCGCCCAATGATAAACAATTTTCAAGGAAAACAAAGAATGTGCTTGTTGTAGACAAGTGGTCTTTGTAGACAGGTGGTCACTAAAGCAGGTTTGACTGGACATTCAAGATGACGTAGAGCATCCCAGTTGAAGTGAACTGGTACCATTGTTGAAGGTTGCAAAAACTGCGTTAGTTTTATATAAATTTGTTCTTATTATATTCTTTTTACTGTACTAACCCTCTAACATGCAAACAATCTTGATAAAATCCTCAAATCACAAAGATATTTACGTTTTGTTTAAATGCGTCACTGTGCGACACCCTCTGACAGTAAATTCTCCCAACCATTTTTTGATTTTTTCCAACCGTTTTTCCATGAAAAAAAGACACAAAACAGGCTTTTAGAAATATATCCACACTTAATTGTTTATAATGGTATGTAGAGCCAATTCATTGCTTTGTGACGATTTATATTCACATACAATTAAATTAAATATAAATAATATAGTTATGGAGAATTATTTTTTCTCAATTGTTAACATTAATAATTGTATGTTTTCACTCAAACTTTCAGACTACCTTTAATTGTACATTTAGCATTGAAGTCACTACCTTAGCACTATTTTCCCTTATCTTAACAATGTTACCAAGTCCCTTTAATGTATGCTTAGGTTTTGATACATATCTCGTAGACACGATGGATACAGGTATTTGGTCTTTGGTATGATTACTACATTTCCCGAAATAATGTAGCAAAAGATTCCTCATTTCGAAGAAAGTGAAGGTATACAGTTTGTCATTGATGAATCTCATCTCTTGTTTAAAATAAGTGTTTCAATCATCTTGCTTGCTCCAAAAAGATATAAGGTATGCTCAATAGTAGATATGATATAAAAACCATGCAATGGTGTAAGAACAAACAATACTGTGCTGACGTATCATTTAATGTTATTCATTCAAATGTACTAATCATTATTGATTTGGAGGAGGATGAGGTGAAGTAAGGTTAGCTGCAATGACAAACATAAGGTTTTAAAGTTGTACCTTTTAAATTGTCCTTGATAATTTGATTTCATTACTGTGATAACCCTTCTTCTGCATATTTATTAATGAATACTTCTTGGTAGTGTGTTATAAGTTACATGGTTTGTTGATGTAAACATTTATTATCATTATATTGTATACACGTTAAAAAACATTGTTATATTTTGTAAATGTTGTACCAGGTTAATGCGTTAGGAGTTATATATTCCAGACACACATATAGGTTCAATTCAATTCAGTTAAAACGAGTGAACCTCATTAGGACCACCCGCTACCGCATTTATTCATAATGAAAGGATCCAAGTCGAATCTTCAACAAAGAACCATTTCAACAATAGCTGCGACGTGCATGGCGGGAAAATACAGTACACAGCGGCTTCCCTTCTTTGCCATGGTCTCCGTCTGTAGCCACCTGCTTTGTCGCTTGATTGCATAGTAGTGCAGGGAAACATAATCATAATACGATGATAGTAGATAAGAGCAACCAGCTCACTACTTGTATTACTGGTTGTGTGTGTATTGCAACTCTTCATGAATATTACAATTCATGATTCTAAATTGTTATTATTTTTTCTCGGGTTTTATTTTCTCCTTCGTCATGTATATTAATACTTGAAACCGAGAATAAAGTACGCCATCAAAATAACCTTGACCGCAATATCGAGTCTTCATTCATCTCACTGTGTAAGTCACACACACACACACACACACACACACACACGCACACACACACACACATGACCACACATGCAGACACACATACAGACACACATACATAAACATGCATTATATATGTGTTTAATAATATAAAAAGTGTCAAATAAATGAAAGACGATCAACTCCATTACCATTTTATAAAATAATTAGAAGGAAAATGCAGGAGTATCGTCTTGATCATAAGAAGCTTACTATGTAATGAATGCAATCTGGTGAGTAAAGATGAATGTAACCAAAACAGGTACTTTCTATACATACACCCCTACCCCATATTAAGAATTGTGATAAACAATATGATAATGTTAAAGAAGAAGAAGTAGAAGAAGAAGAAAAAGAAGAAGAAGAAGAAGAAGAAGAAAAAGAGAAGAGAAGAAAAATAATGGTTTAAAAAATGTATCTGAATAATTTCCCCAAGCTTCCCGAAAATGTAATGACCAACTATTCTCTTTAAAGATATCTCTTTTCTATAACTCTCCATCCCTTTCTATCTTTGTTTCGCACACTCCCCCTACTCTTTTACCCTCCCCACCTCTTCCTTTCTCTCTCACCCCTCTCTTTATATCTTTTCTCTCCAACTTGCCATACTTCATTCATATTTGATAAAATCCGACTACCGATATATATAGGCAAAACTTTTTGATTAGCACATATTCGATATCAATTTCATATTGATTGATTTAAACATTTAAGATGTAGAACCAAGTGAAATGTATTGTTAAAATATAATGTATTAAAACTGTATAATGGAATCTTAGTTACATTTAGCATATTTATCATTACTTAGTAAGCACCTGTTGGAAATTAGCTTAGAGCAAATCAGGTTGTTATGTTATCTTATAAATGACCGACGATTTTAATTTGAGGGAAGGGGGTCTTTTTCACTATTTGTTGTTGCTATTATTATTTACTGTATAAACCCCTCCAAAAGGATTTCCGTAATTGGTATAAACATGAGTTATAAAGAAGCGTGAGGGGTTGGGCGTTGGTATATCTTTACATGTTTGAGTGTGTTTATCAGATTTATATTGCATTACTTCATTTACAAAACCTAATGCTTGTGGGATTTATACATGCATTAGGTCTATCGGGTAATACTTAATGAATCAACATCAAATTGCCTTTTTGTGATATTGGGGGTAAATGAAATGAACGGGCGATTTCATGCCGTGTCGTTCTAACAATATAATGACACAATTTCTGATTACTTTGCGTGCGATCTATTCAGTCGAAACATACCCCAATTTCGGCTGCATTTTAATGTACATGCATATGTGCAGCCAGACCATAGGCGTTCTATTGGTGCTTATTAAACAAAATCAATTACAAGGACACAAAGTAAAAAGATACAAAGATGAAGGGAAAGGAACAAGAAGATGATATGTTCAAATAATTGTGGTATTCAAGTTGGGGGCTCACAAAAACCAGAAGCCCTTAAGCAAGCAGTTCTGCCGAGAAAAAAAAATCGTTTGCCTGCAGATATACGGTGGGAAAAATTGCGTTGATAACAAAAGTTTCAAGGTTGAATTAAATCCCAGACTCGAAATAATCTATTTTAGTCACAGCGTATGACGTATTATAAATTAATTTGCACAAAAATGTGTTGAGATTCATACATGCTGTACTGTTGTTGGAGGTGCGCCAAAAGAAGAAAATGCTGAGGAAAAGTACATTCACCTTTACATCATATTGCTCGCACTACTTTTTGTGTGCTTTGTATGCTATTCGATCATGCGCAAGCCTGTTCTCTCTGTAACGTGTTTCTTTGTTCTCTCGTTGTCTTTGGTTCGTCATCTCTCATTCTCTCTCTCTCCCTCTCTACACTTTTCTCGTTTTCTCCTCTTTCTATTCATCACTCACCTTTTGGCTTCGCTTCTCTCTTTTCTCTCTCTCTCTCTCTCTCTCTCTCTTTAAAGGTGCTGTCCCACGTTGTGATCATGATACCGATGAACAAATTATGGATTATCAAAAATTATATTACAATTCTTACATTCTGATTGAGATTGTGTATTCTTTTAAGTAGTTATATCAGCACAATGATATGTAAACAAATTGGTATATGGTCACATGGGTGCAAGCTGCTGCACGTAGTGTTTCAGTGACCGTTTGAGTAAAAAATGTACCCCAACATATGATAGGAAATAAAGTCAGACCCAATATGAACCTGAACTCACCACAAAAGTGCTCAAAACTAAACTGTAACACCCATGTATTAATAAATTGAAGATGAGTTAGGTAGCAATGAACCTTGACCGGTACGTCCTACCCGGTAAAGTATTAAGATAATTAAAATACATACACATAAATACACAAATTGGAGGAGAAGAGAAAGGAGAAGAGGAAGTAGAAGAAGGAGAATATGAAAACAAAGATGATGATGAAGAAGAAGAACAAAGAAAAATGAGAAGAGGGAGATAACGAATTAGAAGACGACGAAAAAGAGGAAGAAGTAGGAAGAAGAAAAAGAACAAGAAGCAGTACAAAGGGAAGAAGAGGAAGAAGAAGAAGAAGAAGGGGAGGAAGCAAAAGAGCTTCAATAGTAAACATAATGGCAGAACAGTTTATGTCATAAAAGTTGTTTAACGTTTTGCACGGAAGCATCTAGAAAATTACATTTGGACAATTTAACAAAAACATTTCAAGATTTCGTAATCATTTTTTTTCTTCAATTAAATTCCATTCAATGAATTTATTTGTTCAATGTCTTTCAACATGGATATTTGGTGGCTCGCTTACATGTAAAGTAGAGGCTCGGACATAGTTTACAAAGAACAGAAATATGATACAAAACATGGATACATTCTGGTGGTGACAAATAATAGTTATACGTAATACTGATTCCTGTTTGATAATGGCTCGTTTAGCTAGGTTACGCAATCTAATCAATAATCAACAGTCAATAATATTTATGAAAACAAATTATTGAGCTATATCGGAAGAAATCTGATAAATTGCAAATATAAATACCGAATTATATGGGCAAATGATTACCCAAGACAAAAAACCAAGTGAATCCCCCATTGAATGTCCCCATTGAATCCCAATTGAATATTAATTGGCAATTACATGAAAAGTGAAACAATGGGTACCTTTTGAAACCGATTGGCAATTGGTCCCCATTGAAACCAACTGGCAATTGTTGGTCCCCATTGGAACCAACTGGCAATTGGCAATTTGGAGTACATGGAAAGTGAAACAATCGATACTTATTGACACCAATTGGCAATTGGTCCCCATTGAAACCAACTGGCAATTGGTCTCCATTGAAACCAATTGGTCCCAATTAGGCCACATTGAAACAAAAGGGCAATAGGTCCCCGGTAATCGATAGCCATTACTTATCACTTATCGATGTTGGCAACTGTCCACCAATAGTAATATTCTAATCTCATTTGCATTAACTCGATCATTTGAAGTGAGTTCAAGATTAACATTTGAACAGATATAGGCTCTTACACTAATATATAATACCAGTAAACATACATGTTGTTTCTTGGTTAGTAATAATATAATCAATATATCTATTGCTAAAAACGTGAATATAATTGTAACATGATCAAACAAATAATGGAATCGTCAATAATTGCCGAAGGAAAATTCAAATCACAAAATTGATGTGCATTGTCATAAATTCCTTAACAAATCGTGATAAATGTATTTGTCTTGACACGTGTAAAGTAATAATAAATAAGCATGAGATACATAGATCTGTTGGTTTCTGTTGGTCCTATTGGTTTCTATTGGTCACATTGGGTTCTCTTGGTCTTATTTGTTTCTATTGGTCATATCGGTCCTATTGGTTTCTATTGGTCTCATGGGTTTATATTGGTCCTATTGGTTAATTTGTTTCTATTGAGCATTGCAGGTCCTTTTGGTTTCAATTGGACCGATTGACCCCATTAGACGTTAATGGATTTAAATTGGTTTCAATTAGCCTCATTAGACTTTAATGGGATTTCAATTGGACCAATCGGCCCCATTCGACTTTAAAAGGTTTTCAATTGGTTTCAATTGGACCAATTGAAGTCCAACTTAGGGCCAATTGGTCCTATTGAAACCAATTTAGGTCCTATTAAAGTCTAATGGGGCCTATATAGGCCAATTGGTCCAATAGGGCCAATCTGGACCAATTGAAACCGACTGAAGTCCTATGTTAAAACCTATTGAAACCAATTGAAAATTAACTTGGTGTTCAATTGGTTTCATTGGATTTTCGTCTTGGGAATCGTGCACCAAACCGTAAAAAGAACCTTTACTAAAATATTCATTTTACCTATTTCCTAACGAAACATAACATTAAAGAAAAAAGGCAGAAACGATGGATAACAAAACTTAATATATACGGTTACATGCCTTGAATAAATACTGAACGAACGTGTTCGTAAATGTGTGTGTCACATCTGTGACATACACATTTTAAGCATATTCAAGAATAATACTGTTATAAAAAAGTTTTTTGTATGTGCACGACATCGAACGATATTTGCTATTTTTACAAATATTGCTTAAATTATCATTAGCACCTTCATTTTATCAATAATATCATTACCCCAAAAAAATAACAATAATAATAATAATATTAATGATAATTATTTAAAAAAAATAAACAAAACATCTGACGGTGAACGCCCCCTGTCCTCTCGGAAACACATATTCACCCCTATTTATTTGAACTGCTTATTCAAATGCACATCATTACGCAATAGAAATGTTCCATAATTATTTGTTGACATTTTAATTTTTTTAACGTCACACATGCTAACCAAATATGGCGCAAATCGATTTTTTCCTAGCCTGTTTCTTAAATCTCAGATGTTTCAACAAAGTACTTACTAGGTAAAAAAAAGAAGTTGTTTTCCTAAAATAAGAATAGCTTTACAGATGAAAATTGATGAAATTAATCTATACACGCTTAACTTAGCAGCAATCTATTGAAAATGGTATTTCAAAATCGATCTGTTATTATGTTTGAACATTGGTGGCTGCATACCACAAAGCAACATAAAGTCGCATATGGGGATTTTTAGTATAAAGCTTAAAACAAATGTACTCAGTCAGGTTGATCAAATTTAAGTCATTGGCATTACCCGAAAGAGCATACTTTGTTTATCCTATTTCAAATTTTGAAGCAGCAAACAATCTAGAAGTAAGATTTTGTATAGAAATTGTTAAGGTCTATGTTTATCTGATTTAGATTTTTGTTTGTTGTAGTGATTGTATTTTTCTAAGACCCTTGCTAATGATCTCATGTCATATCCCAAAACTGAGTAAGTTCTTGTTATGATACCTAAACGAAATCAAGAACAGAATATCTACAAATGGCTAGGGAATTTCCAGGGCAATCTGAAATCCCTTCACATAAATTTCCCTTATGTCACCTTGCACACATTTTAGAATATTGGCTTTAAAACACCCTTTTTTCAAAAGTAATTTTGTTGTGGTAAGTCATTTTCTTCCTTTTTTCAATAAGCTAGGAACATGTAATCGCCATGAGTTTTATATCGTTTTGAGGCTGAAAATCTACTCTTTCAGAAGTCCAGACCTAAAATAAAAAACTATATCTGGCGACTTTTGGTTGGTTTTGTTGTGCAGGATCACATTTTCTTCTAGTGTCCCCCCTGCTTTCCCTTGCTTGAAAATGTGGCTGTTGCAAGATATGTAACTACACATATTAAAACTGTTGTTTGGATTGTCAATGTGATGATTACACAGGACAGCTTACCAAACAACATATTCCTCATGGATTTCTTTGGCTCTTCCTTTTTGCTGCTTTCCCCATGGTGTTCATCTCGCTTTGAGTCTTCTGTGTTGTTCTGTATGGTTTTGCGCAGAGCGGGATCAAAAAGTACACGTCCTATTGAGTGGATAATAAGTAAAATGTGACACTTACAATCATATCACACTTTAACTTTTGATTAGCTAGAATAGTTTGAAAATAGATCCTCGAATGTCACTATTATCGTTATTATTATTACTATACTTATTATCATCCTGCCCTAAGTAATAACAATTGTAATGTTTAATTATGCACTGATATTCTATTAGAAAGGGGGAAATTCGGAATAGTTAGATGTAAGAGATTCAGCATTTTCCAAGGCCCTAAGTAAACTAAAATTAAATACGTACCAGTTGTAATGGCGTAAGCGAGGATGATGAAAACGAGAACTTCGATTACGAGGATCATCCATGTTATCCACAATCCTGAAGGCGTGCACCTGAAGTCAGCGTCTGTAATGAAAAGAGTAAATATAATGCAATTCAAATGTTTGAACAAAAATAAATCGTAGGTAATGAAAAAGGCGTCTATACTAACATGATCAGAGATGAATACGTTATATGTTAAGCTGTATGTATTGTTTGTTCATTGAGTTAAACAGTTTGTATACAATAACCAGCAAATATATGGAATTAATAATATACATATATATGTGTATGCATGTTTGTATAAATAAACAATTATTGTTCTGCGACTTCAACAAAATAAGAATAGACTTAACACAAACAAACAAATAATATTGCGTTGAACACTCCATTACGGAGTTATATGTCTTAAACCATTAGTATTTTAGTTATTATATCTTGTGTTGAGTCTAACTCTCCATGTCTCCCTCCACCCTCTCTCTATCTTTAACTATGTGTATGTACACACATACATACACACACACACACACACGCACACACACATATATATATATATATATATATATATATATATATATATCTTCTTACGTGTCATGTTCTTTTCCATCGTATTCTCTACTTCAGGCTGGTCAATGGTAGAGATGTTAACAATACAGAGGGACGCTACACTCCTGAAGTTCAAATTGGAGTACAGACACTCTATGGTTGTATCCTTCTCGTCAGCTGGAAACCAATGAGTCACAGTTGTGTTGTAGGTTCCATCACTATTGTTAGATACAGTTCTTTTCCCTTCTTTGGTTGTTAGTATTGGGAAGGCCATCGGGTACACATTACTTATGGAGCAGGTCACGTTGAAACCATTGGTCTGCCGAATGTACTCGATTACAGGAGAGCTATCCGATTTTGCTGGAAGAAAACAACCCAATATTTATATGTATGTAAACGTTCGTATATTCACAAACATACAATAAATGTGTATACATATATATATATATATATATATACACCGATCAAGGAGACACAAATACGTAGACTAATGCAATCTCAAATTAAGGACATGATCATGAAAGTCAATAAGTGCAAAATCACAAGAGGAATTTGATCTAAATCCATATTGAGAATTATTTAAAACATTATTTTTATCAATACGACTTATAAGTCGGTTGTACATTAATTTTTCTAAGACTTTAGAAAAACAGGGGAGTAATGTTATTGGTCTGTAATTTGAAAATATATGCGGATCTCCTTTTTTAAATACCAGAATAATCTTACTTTTGGGGGAACTGACCCAATGAAAACACTACTTTCTGCAAACCTTAGGAGACGAATTCCCTTAGGAACTTTAACATGGTATATGTACACAAACCTTTTCCGTTCTCTGGGAATTGGTCATCAACAAATGATAAACGAAAATTTGAAAATACACTTTTCGTTCATGAAAACTATATAATTACGTTAGTTGGATAATTCAAGACTATTATTATTTCAAATTGATTTATATTTCATCAATTGGGTCGCCGTTTATGTGTAAAACCTCAATTTGAGTTTCAACATGTTTTGAGAGCACGTTAATTAATCCAATAATTATTTGTAATATGCAGTCTTCTGCTATTATTTTTCTCCAATATTTTCTTGGTGTTCTGGCAGTGAAATTAAAATCAAACTCCAAGTTGAAACAAAATAACAATGAATGATGCTTACCATATATTTCCAGTTTAACATCATGTGTACACTCAGCAGCACCACCAACTGAATTAACAATACATCTGTACAATTGTTGATCGTGTTGGACGGTTAGATTGTATATAGTCATGGAGAAGTCTTCTTTGATTCCATATCCATGTGAACTGCCATTTCTTCCAGACCACCACACAAGGGCTTTCCCATCCTTAATGAAGGCATCTGAGTTTCTGCTTCTGTACCATTGAACTCCAGTGGTTGATTCTGGACAGATAGGGCATCTACATGGTAAGTCTATAGTGGCGTGAAGTTCTACCGGAAGAGGTATGATCTGTCCATTTGTTTCTGAAAGAGAGAAATGGACGATTGATCATTTATTTGAATCAATAACACAACACAACAGAATCAAAGATTTATATATCAATAATAGAATGATAAAACGGATGGATAGTCCTTATCAGAGCCATTAACCTAATATTAAGGATGGTGGTAATAATAAATGAAGATAACAGTATCACCAACCTCACCACGACCAACAACAACAACAAAAATAATATTATGAATAATAGCAATACAAATTATAATAATCATGATAATGGTAATAATAGCAATTACAATAATAATATTAATGATATTAAGAGTTATAACAATGATATTAATTGTTACGCCGCTGTGGCATTGTAATGAATATATTCCCGCCAGGTCCAGGGTCAAGTTTGGAAATCTGGATTAATGTATTGCAAAAGGACGTGAGTGATGTGGCAAAGATTCGAACCCGTACCTTGCGGTTCACAGCCTCGAGCCGTATCCGCTAAACAACGAGACATCTAGGCCACATGTCTTTGTTAGAAACAGAGTTTACTTTAGCCCTTAGTAGAATTTGAATAATTTTGCAACACTCAGGGATCACGAAAGAAAGAAGTTATCCGAACACTCATGCATTGCTTATAGTCGTACACAAAGTTAAGCGTTGTCGTCGTAGATGAGTCAGAAACGCACAGACAAATATTGATTTAAAGGTAAAAAATACACAAATGTGTATGGGTCGGAAAATATAAGTTTTTGCTCGCAGTCGGTTAGTCTAGAAAGGAAGGTAAAATAAAGATCAAATACCTGTTTTGACAAAGGAAAGTAAAACAAACAGGACAAAATCTAATGCCAATGACGCCATTTTGTTATAACACACGTATAGATATGCTTGCAATGAAATATTCCGGGTCGGCCTATAAATGTGTAATACCTTATCATTGGAAATCTTTTTTTGTCATGATACATGTAACATTTAAATATTTTGTCTGTGATTATCGAAATAATTACATCATTTTTAAATGATGTAAAGTTTAGCTGAGTGCAAATATATGATTATTTTATGTTGGAGACCCTTGGTGAAAGGGAGTACCTGCAAAGCTGACGCAACATATAACGCATGCGCAGAGTGATACTTCGATGCCGCTCTCTACGCGGAGCAGTGTACCACCAAACGATGGAGAGAAACAAACTGATTGGTTGGTCAACATACATCCACGAAAATTCAAGTACAGAGTTCACCAACACAGTCATCACAAAGAAACGGGTTCTTCTAACACCTCGCTAACCCATTACATCCAAGAGATCACAGATAGTAAGATGTTCTGTACAGACAAATATGTAATATATCAAATTAAATACCAATGGTGCAGTCAACTTCAGCTCCCTCCCTATTGATGGACAATGGGTCATTCACTTTTTTGTGTAATTGCTCGGCTTAAACTTACAATTACAAAACATGAACGCCAAACAAGGTTACCTACTTTTGATGTACGAGTATGAAATCTGGCGGATGAATCAAGTTTTCACTGTGGACACAAGTAGAGAACATGTGTTTGCTTTACAATGCACCAATGATCATGATGCATGCATGTTTGGGGATGGTTATATTCGCGTGTGACCATACACAAAAAGTCTGGCTAGTCTTATTTTAATGGCTGTTATCAATTGCTTTCCTTACGCCTGCAAAGTAAGCATACAATCAATCTGACGATATCGTCGTGAACCCGGCAGAAGCATGCTATGATTATATTAATGAAGGACTTAAAATTCGTTCTAGAGCATCGTACTATTAAAGAGGAGAAACAAATACTAATTACTTTACCCAATTAATGGAATCAAATAAGAGAAAAACAGTAATTAGAAAACTAATGATAAATTAAGAGAAAATAAATTTTGATCAGAGAGATATAATTAAAGAAATACACAAGTTTTATAGCAAACTATATGCGCATTCCTCGGTAGATTCCAATTTTAGTGATGCTTTTTCCACAGATCTACCCAAACTAAATCCAGACTCTAAGGATATCTGTGAAGGGAAAGTTACAGAGAGAGAATGTATGGCAGTTTTGAAAGAAATGAAATTTAACAAAACACCAGGTAACGATGGTTTAAGTGTTGAATTGTATTCATTATTTTGGCCGGTAATAGGAAATGTAGTGGTCGATGCTTTGAATAAATCCTTTTGTAAGGGGGAACTCTCCCACTCACAAAAACAAGCAGTAATTACTTTAATCCATGAAGAAGGCAAAGACCCGTTACAAATTAAAAACTACAGACCCATTTCCTTACTTAATGTGGACTACAAATTTTAACCAAAGTTCTTTCAACAAGAATTAAAAAAGTATTACCAGAAGTTATTTGGATTGATCAGGTGGGATATCTAAAGGGCAGAAATATAGGTGAAGCTATTCGGTTAATTGACGACATGATCTTTCATACAACTCAAAATAAAATACCTGCTTATTTGTTAGCGATAGATTTTGAAAAAGCGTTTGACTCGGTTTCACGCATGTTTTTACAAAAGGTCTTAGTAGCGTTTGGTTTTGGACCGATATTTTGTAAATGGGTGAAAATAATGTATAATAAGGCTCAAAGTTGTGTTTTCAATGGACACGTATCAACTGGATATTTTTCTATTCAGAAAGGTGTAAGACAAGGTGATCCTTTGTCTGCCTATTTATTTTTTACTTTGCATTGAGATTCTTGCTCGCGCAATCCGCAGCGACTCGGCTATTCATGGGGTTCCGTTTGATGATATTCACGTTAAACAAATTCTTTATGCAGATGACATGTCGTTGTTTGTTCAAGATATTGAATCTTTTAATAGACTAAACTCATTGTTTACTAGTTTTGCAGATATGTCTGGATTGAAGATGAATAGAGACAAAACCTTTGTATTATTGTTGGGTCCTAACGCGGATAAAGATGTAATAGTTCCATTTGGTAAGATAGTAAACATTGTAAAGATATTAGGTATACAGTTTACGTTAGACGTGGAAAGCCAGGAAAAAATTCATTACAAAGAAATCTTAAGTAAAATTTAAAAGCTGCTTATGTGGTGGAAACAAAGAGATTTGACTTTGATGGGGAAAATTCAACTAATTATGACTTTTGTTCTATCAAAATTAGTATATGTATCATCATTCACACCTGTACCGCCTTGGGCATTGCGTAAAATTGAAGTGTTAATATTTGATTTTTTTATGGAATGGAAAAGATAAAATCAAACGGAGTACTATGTTTTTAGATTACGATTAGGGAGGTCTTAAATTGACAGATTTTCAATTATTTATTCGAACACAAAGAATCATGTGGATGAAAAGACTTATAACAGGAGATTCAAATATGATTTGGAAACGTTATTTTAAATACCTGACTAGAAAATATGGCGGCCTCTTGATATTTTTCAGTAATGTATCGCCAGATTTACTTGCACTGTCATTACCAGATTTTTACCGTAGCATGCTAGAGGCTTGGCTGGGGACAAAAGCCTCTTTGCTTAAGAACGAAATTTAAAAAAGAAATCAAATTATTTACAATAATAGATGTATCCGCATTCATTCAGGGGCAAATATATTTCCATGAAGACTTATTTCTGAAAAATGTTTTTAAAATACATCATATTGTTGATAAGAAAGGTGAATTGAAATCTATCACAGAATTTAAGAAAATGGGTTTAAACAACAGTGAAATAAATATAATAAAACAGTTATATGAAGGCATTCCATTCTCATGGAAAACTCTTTTGAATATATATGAACATCCTCGTGAGGATACCGAATTAAGTTTATAATTCATTATTAACGGAAACCCTCACTCTTTGCAAGGCATAACATCAAAATATATCTATAGTACATTGTTAAAAATGAGAACGGAAAAATCTTACGCTACATGCAACTTAGAACGTACATACAATATGGTCGAAAATGACACGAGAACAATTTTCTTAAAGTAGATATTCATTGATTTTAAAAACTAACTTTATTTTCATTATTGCAAAGTTGAAACTTTGATTCGACAAGGTTATCAAAATTCAATGCTTGGAAACATTCGAAGTAATGAGAATTATAAATTACAAAACGCTTAAATACAGCCCCGGCATAGCCTTTGAAGAGCTCTCCGAACGCTGCTGAGATGTGTGAGATCACAGTATGGACACGATTTGCACAAGCAGACGATGTCCCATGACATCTCACACATTTTCAGTGCCTGTGTTTTCACCTTCTCTTGAGTTCTTTCTCTTACTTCACTACCGTCAGGCTAAATGTATAATCTATTGCCTCTCTCTAAACCCCGCGCATTGTTTTATTTTGATGACAAATGCAGCGATACAAAAATAAAGGAATCTGTCGCTTCTAAACAAAATAAGACGCCATTGTATATTCAGCTGCACAAACCGGGGTATGTTCGGCGTTTCAAGAGGGAACAAATGCCGTCCTTAATATCATTCCGGGGGTTTTTCAATTTGAAAGTCTGGTTTCTTTGATTGTTATTTACAAGCAAAAGATTTTAGTTAACAGAATCGGGTCATATCTCCTTTTCAATAGTTTGACATGCCATTACATTTATATATACTAAACTCATTATAATTTGACATATAATAGCTTTGCAATTATGTTCATTCTTTATGGGATGTCGTCTGCTTGGGAAGTATTGGTCCATATAGTGACGTCATTAAAACATCGTTATTTTTCCGGCGAATCTCTCGTATATCCCAGCTGCTATGGAGGTGGTTGTATTTGTATTTTTTTATAAATCACCCGATATGTAGTTGACCTACAACTTGTACGATGGCCATCTGTTAGCTTACCAGTTTCTAGTGATACATTAGTTGACATATTTGTGATTTTCTTTGAATTTCACCTTTAAGACCCCGAAAATCCACTCTGGACAGAAAGCTGAGGGAATTTCAATATAAAATGTTATATAATTTAATTTATACAAATAAGCATCTATACACTTTCAAACACGCAGTGAACAATCTTTGCTCCTTTTGCAATTAACACGAAGAAACCTATGAGCATCTGTTTTTTACCTGTGAAAAGGTAGCAAATATTTGGAAGGACTGCAGTAACCTTTTTGCTTTATCAGCGTTAAAAAATCTACACTGGCAAGAAATTCATATCGGGATAAAAAGATCCAATGCGGGAGAAGAACAACTGTTAAATCACATTATTCTTTTAACAAAACATATGATTTTTAAATATAGTTCAACTATTAAATAGACCCCCAATTCCTCAAGAAATTTAAAAAATAATTATAGAAAATAAGCAAGAAGAAAAGGAATTAGCGGGGGAGAGAGGCACTTTTACACTTTACTTCAGAAAATGGGACAACTTCCACAGTTAAGGACGGCGAGGCAAATACTTCTTTCTCAGACTCAGACATTTTTAAAAAAAATATATAATTTGGTCTTAAGGAAAAGGAAGAGACAGGATTTCCAACAAATGTGTAGATGTGAATGCTCGGGAAGGGAGGGGGGATTTGTTGAGCTTTGGAATGAAGGGGGAAGGGGGATATGTGAGCGTGTGTGGTGTGTCTGTATGTCTGTAGGTAACTCTTTGATTTATAATATTCGTTCAGTATAATTAATTTGAAAACATTATGTACTGTGTATTTTTTTTTTGAGAGATGTACAATTTTTTTTATATTTTGATATGTTATGTAAATCAATGAAGCTGTATGTTTGTTTGTTATATATTTTGTACTGAATGAATACAATAAAACAATGCTACAAAACAAAAAAAGAAGGGCGTGAACGCCTGTAATGTTCTATTTTGCAGCACATAAATAATTGTACTGTCCAAACATCATTTAAATTTCATTCAATGATAAAATACCTCTCCATGAATCACTAGTTTAAATAATTTTAAAAGTGATGGAAAACTTTTGAAGATATAAGTACTTTTTCGATTCTTGCCCTTCTGCTGGGAACAAATTTACTGTGAAGATGATAAATGGGAGGGCTGGTAGTATAATTAATTTGAGTGTGGTAAACTAGTTTGGAGTCGTCTTTATTTTAAATGAAAATTGTGATCATGATCAATATTATACAGATATTGACTTGCAGGGGGTGTAATATAGTTTTCGATCGCTGAAAAGAGTTTCATTTTCCAAGCTGTTATATTCCCCCGAAGCGCGCGGCGATGAGAGAAAATATGGTCACGAGGGAAAATATAACTCCCTTCAGGTCCGAAGAATGTTATGTACCCCCTGCCAGTCAATATATGTTGTATTAGATAGCCTTGGTTTGAAAATTTAAGAGGGGGGGGGGTCCATTTTAGGTTGCCCGAAATTTGTTTCTATTTTTTTTAGGGCAAACATTTTTTAGAACAAAACAGAAGTAAGACAAAAAATGACGAACAAAATCGAGTAAGAGAATTTCTAGAAAAAAAAAATTCTCAAGAATTAAACATTTAATTTCGCCAAAAATATTTTGGGAAAAAAACATTTCGGGCGAAAATATTGACCCTCCCCCTCCCAACAACAACGAATTACCCAAAACTTCGAAATTTGTGTTTTCCTCGAAATTGGTAGTAAATGGGCCTTTAGGGCGACCTTTTCTTTTTTTGGAAATATATACTAAGTTTCAATATAACAACGCTATATTGACTGGTTGGGCAATATAACAATTACGATCCTCGCAAGTAATGTTACGTCACGAGCTCTGGACCAATAACATCCCGGTATCGGTCGAAGCTATCTAATATACGTCTTTATTAGTAATAGTAATGTTTATATCACCATAATCATCGTCATAATCAGAAACATAATCATCACTATCATCAACCATACACAAACGAGGTACAATAATGACGCAAGCACGCACCCAATATTGTTTTAAAAGAAAGCGGATATGAATAATTTCATATTATTCGCTTTATTCCTTTTTTGATTGCTGGAAAGAGATAAGACAATCACACAATGTCAATGAATAACGTAAAGCAAAACAGACCAATTGTCCGGTAAAAATGTTTTACTTCCACATATTATATTAAAGCGATTTACCATCTACTTGAATCGTTTTTCATTGTTAGGTCTAAATTGTGGATTGCATTTTTATATCATAAATTAACACTTTTCTAGATGTGATTATTTTTCCATTTCTGACTTATTTTCAACAAATTAGGTAAAGACATTGATGTAATCAATTTATTATAACACTATGATAACTTTATTTTGTAATAAGTCTGCTCGTATTTACAATTTGTTCACCTCATGCTAATGGATCATATTCATCTCATATTTACAATATAATCTCTTCTAATTTTAAGGAAAATGAACATGCAAATAGAGGAAAAGGCGCTATATCAAATATCTTTTGGATTGGATTGGATTGGACGTTCGAGTTAATAATTCCTGGCTCAGGAAAACGAGTATAGTCATGGTGATAAACAGATTGGAGAAACCTGTATACATTGAGGCATAAATGGAGAGTACATAGGAACGGCGACAAGGCCACTTTGTGCAATGTACACCTTATAACATCATCTTCACCTTTAAATTTAAATTACATTAAACCGGATGGGGTTAACAAACTAACCATCTAAGGATACCATAATATAATAGTATTACCAGCTAGGGAGTGGATTGGTTGTTTCATAACAAGAGATGGCGGTCGAGCACTTTTTTACCCAGCCGTAGGTATTCTATCTGATAATTCATTCACACAAACCTAATACAAGGATTTGCACATGGGCGTTGTACACAGAAGGTGGAATGCAATAACTCATAAACCACAAAACGACTGAAAATGAGACTGATGCTTCAGGAAGAAATATTCAATGGAACGTACAATGCCAAGTTTGAATGTGCTCCTGTAAGAAATGTTTGTATCATGAATACAAAATAAATAAAAATGCTTACACATAGCACACGTATGCATGTTCTCGCTATTTAGTGGATTTTGACTTTCACCTTAACTGCACAAAAAAGTCTCTATGATGCCGTCGTAAGAAATCAAACTTAAATGTTCACTGTAATTAAGAGTTTACTTTCAACTAAAACATAATGGAAGTAGCGAGAAAATTGACCCGGAATAACGTTCCTACGGTCTGACATCAACAAAACCATCAGAAATGTAATCAAATATAATGTAAGAGATAGAAATCTAGAATTCTGAATTTGAAGTACATATCATGACGTCAAAGGTAAGATTAAATGAAACCAACATCGTATAATTGAGGGGTTTAAGGACTTGGTTAAGAGCTATACTAAATTAAACATAAGCACATATTCTCATTCTTTAAAAATATGAAGGGAAAAGAATGCAATACAATTTGGTAAGAGATGTGTCAGAAATCAGATTCGAGCGAGATAATAAAAACGTATTTCTGCGTTTTGTACACGCTCTACGCCAAATGAAACGTGCGCGGACGTAACGGCACGCATACTATTAAAATTCGCAAAACAGTATAAAACGTTCTCTAAATTGGTCAACGAATGATTTGGAGCATGTTTAATTCTGGAAGCGTGCGCGGACATTATTGTGTGTACTGAATTTGGTAAAGTTTTAATAGCTGTTATTCAGATACGATTGATAATGTGAATTTACAAAATGGAGCCTAGATAATGTCACAGCTAAAGACCGTGTAGCTTGGCAAATACTGGTTAACGCCATCTACTTCTTCTTTTGGACAACTGCACGTAAACGAATGGACTTGATTAACGGTAGTCAGCGACTGAACCTCTCCATCGTCAGCGTTAGCAAAACAAACTGAAGTTCTCCTCACGCTTTGGTTTCGCGTATGTTGCACGCACGTGATTGGCCCCGAGTCAGGCCACGGGTTAGACACGTTGTCAGTACAGAATCCATTTAATTGACCACACTGACACTGAGATGGACCTTTTTTTTAATCTCTGACAAAGGTGAAGTAGTAGTGAAAATTGATGGTGATTGGATTGAACAAAAAAGAAAATAAAAATCAGACGAAATCAGGAGGTGATCTGCTAGTCTGCTGCAGATCACCTAATAATATACATGTACGCCTTGTTGTGACAAAGTAAAAACGGTGTATGGATAGCTCTGTGCAAAATTGCAAGTATGGAAACCATTTTCGGACTATTCAAAACTTATGAGATTACACAGTGCGTACAATTTTGTTTTATTTTTGGTTAATTTTTATGTTGATATTTTGATTTGTATTATTTTTTGTTTAAAGTTTGTTTCTAATATTTGTTTGTATCTATTCTTTATTTCATTTATTCATTTATTACTTATTAGGGGCTGTTCGATTTTGTTTTCCTCTTCTGTTCTGTTTGTTTGTTTGTTTGTTTGTTTTTTGTTTCCTTCAAAGGAGAGATGTGCATCTATATAAGAAACCGCTGCTGAAACACACGGGTTACTTTAATTATTAAAGAGCGTGTCTAAAGACCCGAAAATAAATTATGTTTAGCGAGATTAGAATACCCTATATAGTTTCAAGACTCGTCATAAATATTTGTCAACAATTAATTCTTTTTCCTTTGTTACTGTGAATGTAAAACGATTTTAGTTTGAAATATATTAAAACGCATCATGTTTAAATTAGAAAGTCTTTCCAGAAAAGAAAGCAAAGTGAAAAAATAGAGAAAATTGATTGTATTTTTGTTGACAAAGTGCGATTTTACCTCCTCAAGGACGTTTACAAAGATGTTAATATGAATTATATTAATATGCATCATGTTTCAATATTGAAGCAAAGTGAAGACGTACCCTAACCTACTAGTATTCTTTGAGCTAGAGGGCGCCAACTTAAACAAAAAAAATATGTGTACTGTACTGTTAAACTGTGGAAACATAACTATGACCGTTTGCCGCTTGGATGCATTAGTGCAGTGTAAACTTTAGACAAACAGTTCACTTCTACAATTGAAATATTATTTCCCTGTGTGTTTGTGAACCGCAGTACTGTAAAAGAGACCAATAGTTATGTGGCAGTTATTTGTCTTTCTTATCGGATTGGAATTTTCTTCTGCTAGTAAGTATGACACAGAAAAGTCTCAATATACATGTCTCATGTACACTGCTTTATTAGCCATTGATTTTTTTTCCATACAAACGGAAGAATGTAATGTGTGCCTTCTAAACTGTACGTAAAGCCGTAAACACCTTTAAAAAAATATTTTTCTCATTAAGTTTGTAATGTTTTAGTATTTTATGACAATAAGAACAATATATTAATGCATGACGATATTTTACGCTAAAAGATTACGTGTCATTCAACCTCGCTTATTCGCGACGTGATAGTCATATTTAATATACTAAACCTGAGATCAGAATCCGAAGTTTACATTACTACCATAAACTGATAAAGCATGAGAAAAAAGTGGCCAGAAGGTACACTATGTTTACTGCACTTTGCCCCCCCCCCCCCCCATTAATTTCTTGTGGAATTTACCTTATAAACGTTTCCCGGTTAGCCCAGCATCTGATCATTATTTTTGTTCAAACGAAGAGCTTGCAACCATTCAGGTTAATCTTGAAAAAAAATCAGTGTTTTTTATTACACATATTTGGCTCTGCTTATTCATCAAATCTGTATTACAAGTAGAAGAACTACCACTACAGGTACAACGAATGCAATTTAGAAAACTCCTTCGAACATTATGTATTTTTTATATGTATTTTAATATTTCATTTCTTTTCGGATTTAGCGCCTTTTGGCAGAAATCATGGATATAGCGCTTTTGGGCAACAAACTTTGTGTAATTATTATTGAGTTGTTCATTGACATTAGTATAGAAAGATGTCATCCACCCTCAGAAATACACGCACCAGACCACACACACATCATCATCATCAATGCGCACAAATTTTCATCACATAACCGCTGAAACAATAATTTATCCAATATAATTTTCAATGAATACACTGGCATACAGTAACAATATACACATTGCATCATTGCACAATCTTCGGCAAATAGCAGCATACTGTATATTAGAAAATACATTGAGAGCAAGTCACACATTGCAGATACAGTAACATTATTCAATCTGTACATGGGTATAGTGACACGAGCAATATGAATTTCATATCTATTTGTTCATATTTTCTTGAAATCATTTCTAAGTGAAAATTAAGTGATTTAGATAAACATGAGAAAGGTCCGTTCGAATTGTGTAAAACATGCAATTTGGTGAGAAAATGGATTTAGCGAATGGATTTGAATACTTCGGGCCTTTTCCAACTACCGCCATGGGCTCTTGCCACCTCAGCACCCCTACATACGTAACTACGTTGAAGTACTTAAGATATGCCTTCATCATGAGTACAAAATTCATGAAAAGAAGACACGCAATTAGCAGTAATCTTGAAGGCCATGATATGTTATGTGTTTGCATTAAAGATGGAATCAACAACAATATGGAAACAACTACCGGAGAGGACGTACACCTCAAGTGCCTCGGGACCAGCACAAACGACCCAATAATCTCATTAACTTGGAAGGGAAGTGATGGCTCAATATTATTCAACTGCGACAAATCTACTTACCCCTGTGATAATAATACTATAATACACACACTTGGAAGGAACAATACGTTTATCAGCACTGTTACGATTCGCAACGTTTCGTTGGTTCATGAAGATTACTATAATTTCCTCATGCTGTCTGAAAGCGACAGACAGACTTGTAAAATAAATCTGACAGTAAATGGTATATATTTTTGTTTACTACTTTCAAATTACGATTTCTACATTAACAAATATAACAACCAGGTCATTTTTGATAACCACCATATATTCAATTTCTTTTTTAGAGCAAATAACAAAGATCATGTGAAAGGTGTTAGTAAAGACGATATAAACATCAAAATCATTATTCTTGCGATTCTTGAAAACATCAACAAATATAGCCCGAAAATAAAAAGAAAAGGATTAGTACATAATTTTTTGTTTGAAAAATATTACCACAAGTGGGCTTTTAAAATGGAATGGGTCCCACCAGCGAGTTATCAATGCAATTTACGTTATGGATGCAGCAGCATGAGGACATTAATCACATTCTGTTTGTTTAGCGACTGTTTTGGTGATCAAATACAATTGTTCTTTAATATTGAAGTTGAAAAATAATCGCTATAAACTTATTTAAATCAATATTATCTACCTACTGAAAAAATTTCCCCTTTTTTTAATTGATTCTAAGTTCCACCAGAGGGATTGATCGTGGTTAAAAGGGCCGAAGATACTGTTCTACAGAATCAAGGATCACTCACACTTGCAGAAGGGGAACACAAGACATTAGTCTGCAAAACCAATTCATCACTGAAACCAGCCGTCAAATTGGAATGGGTGATTCCAAACGGGTTAAATGCTTCTGTTGATTCTCAAACAAATGGTAATGATGAACATGATGAACGCCTGAGTGTGCCTACACGGGCAATACACTTTACACCAACATATGCAGATGGTGAAGATATTGTACTAATCTGCAAGGTGGCTATCAACTCATCTTATGATCGCATTCAGACATCAGTTCTTATTAAAAATGAAGGTGAACATTCCTATATTTCTCGTTATCTAGGAAACAATGCACATAGGTTAGTAATTGATTACCCTTTCAAAAGTGTGCGACTGGTGCAATTGTTAATGTGGCTAGTCACATTACAAAAATTGATTCGTCAAATATATTTTTGTTTAAAATTATATCAGAAACAATAAAGTCCAATGTCACGATGATTGTTGTGCAATCAAATGCGAGTAAAACAGGGATTGAGAGTTAACCAATCAATATATAGCACTCCGCACCTTTCATATATTCAGATCTCTTTAATGTGTCACATCCGCACTACATGTCGTAAATGCACACCTTCATCCATTTAATATGTACGTGTTAACGAGGGGCGGCAAATCGGACCAGCTGGTTGGGAGGGGGGGGGGGGGGATGCCAAAAAGTAAACAAAAACAATAAAAAAGTCATCATCATCATCATCATCAAATGCTCTCCAATCTTGTCTATTATCTGCTTTTTCTTTTGAATAGCTGGTATTGCTCATTTCAATTTTGATAACCCGTTTGTTCAAGCTGTGCAAATATGTGACACAGTGCATTCCCCTGCTTCTCTTTCCTTCAATATCCCCTGTTAATACATACATTTTGTAAAATAGATTATCCTGTTTGTATACATGACCAAGAAATTGCATACTTTTCCTTTCGTTTTGTGTTGTTGAGTGATGTTTTACTTTTGCTTTTTTTAACACTATTTTTTACCAATTATTCTTCTGTATATAATAAGAAGTGATAGTAGATATTTTGTTTGTCATGTAAAAAAGTATGCATACACTGCAAGTCAGACAAGAGGCTATATCAGACGTTGTTATTAAAGGCTATATGATATCACAAGTGTCATAAATCATTGCATCTTCCTGACGTAGTTTACTTTAGGATCACAATTTTATGGAAGATCTGTAAACCCACATAACTAACATAAATTCCATTTAGGGCTTGTACTTAACACATGACTGCTTAAAAGCACTATGTCCCTTGTGCAGTCAACATCAAAGTTTGTAGAACTTCGCAGAAATTATAAATATGTCATGTATGTCCTATCTGTGAAATTTAAACATCAGCAGTGTCCTATTATTCAAAGTATGCAAGACAACCCGTTTACCTGTTAGTTTTAGGCTTCACTGGCAGACACTATTGAGTGACTGACTGACATCTTTTATACTTTGGTAATAACATATATAAAATGAGCTATAACGGGTACATGAGCATTTGTCTACATCAATAATCTTCTATTTGTAATCGCCAAAAGGAAAATGATTGAATCCTTGTGCTGCACAGAACGTACGACCATCGGCAAAAAGGGTCTGAAAATCAGATTATTAATTCAGTGATTGCAATTAATTAAGGCGATTCGACAACTACCAGTTGTCATTTTCCCACTAAAAGCCATTTTAAAGCCCTTTCGTTTTGAAGTTTTAAATTAGTATTGTCTCTCAAATGCCGTTGGAGTATAACATTTACAATTTGTTGGTCTGCAAATTAGAAAGTGTACCTTTAATTGAAACAATCAACATTCAATGGTTGATTCAAGCCCGCCAAATTTCGACAAAAAAAAACACGAGAAAAATACAATATAGAGGAAATTGCTCTTATCAGTGGCTGAAAAGGGAAATATGCATGAAATACTTTTTCGTTACAGGGCATTAGTAAATCTAAATTCTTCTAGTGTTAACCACTATCTGCAATATGTACGGTGACAAATAGTACTGGTTATAATTTGTGTTCATGAATTTATTCATGAAAGTAAAAAGAGTTTGGCAGGATGTCATCCTTTTCCCGGATTATTCTTGTGTAATTTCCTTTTTTCCATTTGTATGTATTGTTTGTTTATTTATTAGATTAAAACAAAAATTGGGAATTTACTTTACCAGTTTGGAATTTTCTGTATAGCTAAAATATTGATGTTAATCCGTGTCTGTGCTGTACTTAATTCTCGTTTTGTATTTGCATATTGATCAATTACATACTTGATGAATTCTCAATAATCAATTTAGTATTTTCTTCACATTTTCTAATGGTACATTTATTATTTGTATACTTGTAATGATCTCAATGATATGTTTGTATTCTATCTGTAAACATTTTGGATGTACTTGCTTATCGAAATTAATAACACATTTTTTATTTTATTTAAATAAATTGCAATTTGAATTTGAATCTTATCGTGTTGGTAAGTTGTATCCTCATTAACACTAAATTTGTTGACCCCAGTGTACCCCTTGTCCTTCCCTTTTTGACAAGAACTCATCGACTTTGTACAACATTACCGATATTTGGAAAAAAAGTTCACTGGGCTCCCCTTATTAATTTGCGTATGAATATACAAAACTCCGAATTGCGAATTTGAATAAAACAAAATTATCGTTATAAGAAGTTTCAACCATGATTACTGACCCTCCAAATAGAGTACCTGGATGTTTTACGTGCAAACTTTTGTTGGTGGCTAGTGTTTCTTTAAATAGGATGATTTGTTTTCAAATTGTAAAACGACGTGTTTCGTTGTGCAACTCAAAATATACAGGAGAACTCACTACCAACAGCAAAACTCTAGAGACAGGTTCTAAAGAAAGTCATACAATGTCAGCAAGTACTGGAGATTCAGAAGGTTATTGATTTATTTTGTGTTTTCCTTATATAGTCCACATATTGTAATCATGTTTAAAGTTGAAACACATTGAATGTATTTATGTTTTGAAATTATGATTTGGCGATATTGGTAATAATTCTTGAATATCACAAAGACTTTATTGGGAAATCTTATTTGGTTCGTTCTATTTGAATTATCATTATCATTATCGTTCATGGTATTATTATCATTAGTAGAAGTAGAGGTAGTAGACATAGTAGTTGTTGTAGTACTCCGTAGTGAAAATTGTAGTAGCAGTAGTAGTAATTGCAGTATTATTATTAGTAGTAGTAGTAGTAGTGGTATTAGTATTAGTAGTAGTAGTAGTAGTAGTAGTAGTAGTAGTAGTAGTAAAAGTAGTGATAATATAAATATTAGTAATAGTAGTAGTAGTAATAGTAATTTAAGTAGCAATAGAAGAAGTATCAGTAGTAGTAGTAGTAGTAGTAGTAGTAGTAGTAGTAGTAATAGTAGTAGTATCAGTAGTAGTAGTAGTAGTAGTAGTAGAAGTAGTATCAGTAGAAGCAGTAGTAGTAGTAATAGAAGTAGTAGTAGTAGTAGTAATAGTAGTATCCTCATTCATTAATATTTGCATTATTTTATTCTTATGTTCAGCATATTAGTGTTGCTATTTGTCTATAAATACAATATAATATGGAGCAAAAAGGCATTAACAATAATGATGTGTTAATAATACAATAATACCCATGATAATGGAAATTATATTTCGAGCAGCGATAATGGTAAATACTATAAAGATTAATAATCAAGGATGAAGTAGCGATTGCTTCTTTGCCATCGTTTTCGCTAGCCCTTTGCAATTAGTTTTCCGTATATAATTATTGATATTCCTTTTTCATCAGATACCCTAAATACAAAATTTACCTTACACACGAAATAATATTATGTAAGGTACAAACTAAATAAAAAAAATGAACAACAAAATAAACAACAATTAACCAACCAAATAAATTAAACATACATTTGTTGAAATTAATTTCACAGAAGATGGAACATCTTACACAACAGCTTTCGGCCCTTCAAATACAGGTACATGTACATAAGACACGTAATGATATGTGTCGAATTTACAATGAACAATGACATTAATAGGCAGTTTACCTTTGCAAGGGAAATATTGCTCTTACAAAAGTATTGGAATTAGGGAAAGATGATTTGAAGTTAAAATAGACTTAAGAAACAAAAAAGTATTGCTTTGGCGTTCCTTGTATATAGTTCATATGTATTATTTTGATATGCAATATATATTTCCTGTTGATATAAATTCTTACATGGGTTAATACTGCAATCCATTTATGTTTCCGCAATTGTGCATTTTTTCAATGCATTTCAATTTTGAACTAATAATGGGAATTATAGGTTTGTTTATATTTAATGTTGGCAATTTGGAATACATGTGTTTACTTTGGCTAATACAAAATAAAAACACTACTGCTCAAGTGCCATGAAACAGGAAATAAAATTAAACCAATGATTAAGTATATATATATACATCATAATTATGATTAAATAAATTCGTTTTATATTGTGATATGTTATGCCAATATATTCACTCATGAGTTATATTTCAGAAAGAAAACCTTTTGGACATTCATCCCTTCTATGAAAATGAACTCAATGTGTTGTCATAACTTTATTCATTTTTAACCTGGAAGTAATATTCAATTAGGAATAAGAGAAAACTGAGAACGGTATATTTTGTTTTATTTTGTATTGCTTTATAGAACATAAGGAGAAACCATGGTACAAACAAATTTATCTTGTTATACCTGGATGTTTCGGCGTGGTGATGCTGTTAATTATACTGGCATTTGTTAGTGGTTTCATCTGCTCTAAGAGTAGAGGTGGTAAGACATTTCGACATTGTACGAATTCTTCGTGTAAATATATAGTTTGCCAACGTGAAAAGACCAGCTGTAACAGTTGTAACTTAAATATGAATGTATTATCATAAAGTAATAAATGTTTTAATGATATCTAATTCTTTAGATCTCACTGGCCTTAAAACGTAGCAACCCTGTATGTCTTTTGTTGTAACGAAATCTGTTTATCTTGGAAGGAATAGGAATAACATGATACAAATACAATTTTACATTTAAGCCTTACTGTAATGATTATCGTGAACTTTGAAATGTGCAAGGTGATAGAAATCGTATTTAAAACAAAATGTATTAATAGCTATAGGGCTGACGCATGTCATAATTATAGATAATAATGATAAGATAAAATGAACGGCATTCATCCCAATAGCTTAAATAAATGACAATCCTTGAGCATTTGAGGTTTTGCAAAAGAAAACTAAATGAGAAAAGTTGTTTAAATGCTGGAGACCAATTGATTGTCTGCCAAAAATATTTATAGTTTTTGGACTAATAATAACATTGACACCTCAACATCAATTTACCTTTTCTGATGCACTAGCAAAAGGATCAGCAGTTGAAGCCATACAGACCTCTAGAAATCTACCACTTTATTAAACATCTCATACCAGCAAGCGAACATCAAGAAGCGGTGTTAAGGTGAATTCAACATATCCATAACCTTTAATATAAATATTGGAATAATTCATATATTTACTAAACAAAATTATATTGCAAATATATCAAAGAATTAAGCCAAATTAGGGGAATTTAAATATCATTTGTTAGCCTTAAAATAAATTCATGTTCAGATTATGCAATACAGACATTGTAATATTCTTAAATTATGAAATAAATTAGTCTAACATTTCATTTCGTTTGTATATTTAACAGTATTTGGTCGTATTTATTGTATATTTATATGTATGTTCATTTTCATGTGTAAGTTTGTACAATTGTCTTAACTGATCTGAAAGAATGATAAGAAATAAAGTTCCGTGTAATATTCATGTTATTATTTCAACAAATAGAAAACGGTATGTTACTTCATCATCAATTAACATTTCTGCTTTGGTTAACAGTGTTTGGATCTCAACTTTGACAATTCAGACCTCAGAAATTCGATCCCCGCTGTTTCCGAAGTACCCCATACCTACATGACCATGAAGCCTATCATGAAGAGCGGATCCCCGGCTAGTACTACCCAACAGGTCCCCGATCCCACCACCTCAGTTGACGATCATGGTGATGATGTGCTTAACGTAAGTCCTAATGACATCCTGGAGCAAGTGCAGGCACAATCTAATTTGAAGTCGCGGTTTAATTATGTAAACACCGAAGGTGCGTCAACGTATTGTGAAATAAGTTCAGATATTTCAAACGTTGTTAAGGATTACACTGACCAATCATACCACATAAATGCTATTTCCGATTTTACTGAAGTGCCCCCTACGTACATGGAAATGAAGCCTATAATGAACTGCAAATCCCCAGATATTACCAGCCAACAGGTCTCCCATCCCACCATTAGCCAAACTCTCGTCCGCAAGCAAGTAAAGGCACACTCTTACCTGAATGAGGAGCCTACTTATATTAACACCGAAGGCGCGTCTACCTATTGTGAAATTAGTACATATATTTGCAATATTGTCGAGGATCAGGCTGATGGGTCTGATGATTTGTTTACAACTTACCTCTAATGAAAGGGAATCGAAGTGAATTTGGGGAAATCAATATTACTTACCTTATAATTATTATTATCAGTTTGTTTTACAACCTTTTCCTGTAACGTACACAATGAACAAATTTCACCTCAAAGGTGATACAAAGTTTTTGGGAAATTTTGAAAAATGGGTGGATAGTGATTCTTTACAATTTTGATATATTTGGATGCCCCTGTGGATGTATTATAAACACTAGAATATTTAGCTCCTTAAACAATTCTGCTTTCGAGAAAAATTTAATATAAAAATTTACCGGTGCTCCCGGTAAATGTTGATGAATTTCAAATAGCCTCTACGGCCGTTCAATGGTAGCTGAGACCAGGAAAATTTCAGAATATGTAGTTGTGATATATTATTTCAAAACGGGAATAGCTAATCGATCGAATTTTAAATAGTCAACAAACATTGTTTTATACCTTAATTAATATATTGACCTTGAGAGGGAGCTGTACAACATGAAGAGCGTATTACTTACAATTTCATAACTTTAGACTCGATTTCAACCGTGTCAACGATCACTGAATATTGTAGGATCGCATATGCTTATATTTTGTTCATTTGAACCAAATTCATGACCCCATACCAAAACTTTGTATTACCTTTAATCATAGCAATGATGTCAATAGGAATAAAGTGCAAATATTAAAAACATTGTTTAGGATAACACTGATGGAGAGGGAAATTATGAAGTGTTCTTTGGTTACCTCATTACTCTAATCGATTTAAAAAGAACAATGTTTATAAACATTTTACCCGTTATGTTACACGTCTCTTTTCGGCATATAACAAACGTACAGCAATTAAAGTAATACAACAATGATATTACTTTCAAGTAATCATGCATTTTAAAACGTTTAATTTTTTTATTTGAAAAAATTTATGTTTCATACCATTTCTTTGTGCGTAATAAAAACACTAAATTCCAGCCATAGTTATGATGGAATTTATAGAAATGTAACGAATACATTTATAAACACAGTTGTATGAACTTTTAGTTTGTGTTACGTTTAGTAATATGTCTTGCATCCTTTCCTTGTATTAAATGTTAACGCTTTTTAAAACCGTAGATGTGATGAAAAAAAATATGAATGTAAAGAGTACATGAATTGAAAAAATTGTACTATATTGCAATTTCATGTTCACATTATTAAACTGCGTTATTCCGATATATATATCAAAAGATTGAAATAATCCATGTATATTTAAGAATCAAGTGGCTTGAAAAAACGTATCCCCAATTGTGCACTGTATATAATTATGGAAGATCGAAATGAGAAGTGTATCAAATCTATAAATTATGCTTTATTGTCATACCAACACTTGAATTAACTTATGGAGTCTGTGGTATGCGTACTACAAGTGAATTGTTAATAAAATTAGTAAAATGAAACAGAAATGTGTAGCTATCACGCGACGGGTTTGCGGAAACAAATAATAAGTATCACTTCATGAAAGTTAAGAGACAGCTTCAAGCACCTTATTGTCCACTGAAAGTAGAATTGAGATTTTGTCATGTCCACTTTTCTATTAATTATCTGATATAATTCCTGCCCCCACGGGAGTAGATCTCGGGGTTGGGGTATACATACCCCCAACACACTTTCTTGCGTAACAACATATTAAAAACAAGCTGAATGTATTTCTTCCGTGGTGTATTGCACAATAAATTGCTATCTGACACTCTCATAGCAGCGGCTTCTAAATAGATGAACCTGATAAGGCTCGCAAAAAATTAGGACTCGCAAATCTGAATAAGGGTGAAGGTGCGCTCTTTTTAATTAACTCTTCATGTTATGCATACTGGTTAACCGTTAGTCAGTATAAAGCCTGGTTAAATGTTAAGGGTTCGCTTTATGCATTATATCTATAACAAAATTATGTGTAGGTACTTTAATAAAGGTGACTGTTATAGTAGTTAACAAATAGATTTTAAGAATAATGCTATCAACATTTAGAAATAGGTTGAGAGTGTCGTTAAATGATTTTTTTTAAATGTCATATCAATCTTCAATATAGTTTTGTCTGTGTGTGTTCGCGCGAACAAAATATCAAGGCCTGATTGCGATCACCTCCACCCCCTTCCTTTGCTTGGAATAGATTAATACGCCACTGCTTGTCTTGAAGTGACGAATCGGGACTGTTGATGGGATTTTAATTTATTGACAATAAAAACGAAACCAAACAACACATGAGAAGTTCAAATTTCATGAAATCCTGCATAATTTATTTTGCCGATAATGACCATCAATAAGTTAACAATGAAAGAAGATTATATTATTATCAGTAGCATTACTCACGGTAATCGAAAGTTTCAATGTATTTTTAACATGGTTTCACGCATAAAGTTGAACATACATACAACTGTTGGTACTTTAATTCTAGTTGTCTACTTGTATCAGATATAAAATTCATTTAAATTGCATACTTATTGGCACAAAAATGGCCATGCGTGTAATAACATTTTCCCCGTTTAGAACAAGTTCAAAGTCACTGCTCGTACGTCTATAGGTATAAGATGTGCATAATCTGTTTAAGCATACAGTATCGACATTCGTATATGACCTGCATAAAGGACATTTACCACATTCGCTAATGGCTTACTTTGTTTTAATGAATCACATGTATAGAACAAGAGGGAGAGAACATTTAATGCTACGATTACCTAAATGTAGTACGACACATGAGAATTTTTCAATTTCTTTCATTGGAGCAAAGCCGTTGAATAATTTGCCCATAAATATAAGACAATAAAAACAAGATCATCATTTCGACAAAATCCTAGAATTAAACTCCTAAGCAGAGATGAATCATGATATTAAGTCAAAATAAATATTACTATGACTGCATACAGTTTTTGAAACTCGGAGAACCAATCCCGACTAGCACTCGTGCTAACTTTTGGTTCCCCCTTTAACAACATTTTAAGTTTCGAGATTTAAAATATCCTTTATTTGAACTTCTTATATGCTATTGGAACTCTGTGAATTTCAATTCCAGCCACAAATCTCTACGTATTATTAAGTTATAGCTAATTCACAGGTTTGATACTTTGATATGACATGGTATATGATTAATTTAATTTGTACATATGGTTCAACTATGGTCTATGGATATTTTCTTTTTCTTTGTAAATCATGTACATGGATATGAATAAACTTGTTATTTTGTTACCCACTTGAAGAAGTTTGTAACATTGTGTTATATCGTTATGTTGTTGTTGTTGTTGTTGTGGTTGTTAATAAATTCAAATTCAATTCAAATACAAAATCTCTTTCTTATCGTCTTATATCGAAATTTAAAAGAGAGAGTGCTTCTTTGACATATTACATGAGCTGATTTATTTCATGTATTACTGAATATACAATCGTAAGGAATATTATCCAGACTCGATCTTTGGCTTATATCATCGTAACTGGTATGTTCAAACTACCGATATCAGACCTGTCATCAAATCTGATCAATGTGCTGTATCATTAAGATTAAAAATAGATAGCATTGAATGAGGAAAGATCTTTTGAATTTTAATAATTCATTTTTATGTGAAATTCAATTTTTATTAATAACAAACTTAAAAACATCATACAAGCTGTAACGTCTAACGTATAATCGAATAAATACAAGAAACACATGGAATGCAATTTATGATGTTATAACCTCAATCAGTTTAGAAGTAAATTATTCAATAATCATTCAATTTGGATTACTTTTAATAGCGATTGTATGTTTTATGTTAATTGGCAATTCAGAAACAAAGAAGAAGTAATAGGTAATTTTATGAAGTATCTTTCTCAGTTGAATGATGATCGAGCCCTTGTAATACCTTGATTTGTATGAAAGCAGAAACATAACAGAAAGAGAGTAGCAAAATGTTGAAATAAATCGGACCAATAGTAAGGAAATTAGGAATGTTTGAAATATGACATCACTAAGTCTATGTGAATCTTGTTCGATCAGTAGATTGTGACGTAGGACGTGGATAACTCTCCCATTTGCCGTGTACACTACTATCGTTAATTTTCTGTTTTTGTGGTAAGTACCTTGTCGCATGAGGAACTATTCAAAATATATTATAGATAGCATATTGCTATAGGTCATCTAGAAATAATAGACCATCCTAAGCAATACATTTTTAGAAAGAAACACAAATTGTAGTCATTTTATATTTTGAAACAGATTGAAGGGTAGTCGGGCACAACATCACATTGAAATTACCGCTTCTGTTTCAGCAAATTTGAAGTGCCCATACGTATGGTGATTATAAATGTCAAAAATGCATTACTTTCTTTTTTAATCAGACTTAATTAAAAACTTTCATCAGTTTGGTCCTCTGATTTTTCTGCTTTCTTTTCGAGTACTTGTCTATTTGGGTTGAAATTGTCTTTAAGCCTTTAAAAGGGATAATTGAGTTTTCTGGCAGAGGGCGCTACACAACATATTTGTGTGTGTGAGATAATGACAAACTGATTGTCAAATTTGAAAGAGACTGCTGTAATATCCATAGATATAACGATTTTTAATATTTGTGGTGCCCCATAAATATACGATAATTTGAACCAGCCGTTGAACAAACTGAAATAGCGCCTTATACGTTTTATTCCAGCCAATGCGATGTTTGCTTTTTCATGTCGGTCATAATACGCTAAACCAGCCGGCACATGTGTTGTTATTATTATTTAATTAATTAATTAACGGTTACCGTAATGTTTTTAAGTAGACCTGAATTGTTATAATCGTATTAGATATTTTTCACACATTTTGGGGTCTAAAATTACCTTCATAGCAATTTTAGGAACCTAAAAGGGAACTAGAAATGTCATGATCTTTGCCATACGATTTTGTTTGGTCTCCCGTATTTTATTTTATCAGTCTGTTGATTTTGTATAAATATTTTAATCAAACTCTATATTCAATGTTGCTCGATGATATAAAGTAATAAATTACCTCGTATGAGGAAAAGAGAAACAAAATCTACACAATCAATTATTCTACTCTTAACGGCTCATACCGGGTCTATAACAAAACGTCGAGGGAGCATCGATGACACCCGTTACGGAAAATTATATAGCGCCATCTATAGCTGACAACCGGGTATGCAATTTTTTCCTCGGTATCTCTACCTACATGCAGAAGCATGGCCAACTCCGGTACAATACATAATAACATCAACAAATAAACAACAATCAAAACAATGTGATATATAGAGAGGGTGTAGACAGATTTTGTATATTTTAAAGTAGCCATTTGTAATATAATCTTGTCAGTATTGTTCGTGTTATATTTTAATTATATATATTTTCAGTTTTTATTTTGGTGGCCCATGCATTCATTTAAAGTTGCCTTGTAATTTGCAATGGCGCTCTGAAAAAAATAGGATAGGTTTGGGGTCGTGACTAAGCGTTCAAGTCGACTGACCGTCAATATGTCAATGATCTTATTTGTATGATAGTTGCATGAACCCCCCCCCCCCCCCCCCGCGGGCCTATATTCGATGTAGGACCTCTTTGTCTCTGCCTATCTTATTCTTAATCGTTATATTCACATATGTGTCAATTAACGACAGACCTTGGAGAAAATAGTATCTACAAACTTCATTATTCCATTCTTGACAGCTCGTATATGAAAGCCTTTAATACACCCATTACAGTAAAGGATATAACGCCATTCATCGTTGACAGGATGACTTCATGATATGGTTCACACAGGTCATATTTTATTGTCTACACAAACCATGGAGGTTTATATTGTATATTGTTGTTCTATAGTTACATGCAGACGCATGGCCCAATTTAGTACAATTGACACAAAATATACCTTTCACTTGTTCGTAGTATATATATGATTATATAGAATTCTGACCCAAATTAACATTTTGTGTGATTTCTAGAATAATTCAAAATGGCTTAGCTGACCAATGTGCTATTCGCTCAAGTTTAATAAAAAGTTATAAAGGGGGAAGATAAAAAGCTTATCAAATATTCAACATCTGGCTGGTCAAAAACATACCCAGTAGCGTATAAGGGTGTGGGGGAGGGGAGGTGCAGGTAGGGCATATGCTCTGGGCGGCACTTGTAGGGGTACAAAAAAAGGTGGAGGGGGTAGTAAGAATAAGATGCGCCCGTAAATTAAATTAGTACTTTTTTGCTCCCTCGCACCAGCGTGTTGCCTCAGGAACAAGTTATATACATAACACTTTAAAGTGTGCCACAATTAAAATTAAGAGAATGAACATTTAGTTATCGTTGCTTTGTTCCCTGTAAGTTTACTCAGTCTCCAGGAGAATGTTGCACCCCTAGTATAGGAGGAAAATGTATTTTGAAAGGCTCATCGTTAACCCAAAAAAATCTGAATTTTCGTCTGTCGCTCTAAATTCCCCTTCTTTTTGTGTGAAGAAGAAAACCGCCATTCACTGTTAAACATTCCAAACTTTACACCTTCGATCCTTGTAAAATATGCGTAACAATGACGTTTTTTTAGGATGAACAAAAAAAAGTTATGTATAGGTCGGTCATCTTGCTCCCTCGAGTTTAAAGAAGCGTAGATAAGCTAGAGCAAGAAAGGGAGAAGGATGGGGGGGGGGGGGGGGGGAAGGGGTGCGCAGCATAGTCCCTATACATGCCCCTGTCGGTCGATTGCCATTTTTGGTGACTTTCGATATCAGAACCCATTCTTACCTAGAAATTAGTCAAAATCCAAAATGTCAAAATCCGTCCATCAATTGTTTCTTACTTAAATTGTTGGACAAAAAATATGACACGAATTGTCTTTTTTTGGCCCAAAAGCTACCAATATCACTAAAACTTCGGAAATAAGGTCAATAAATAGAACTGCCATATCTTCCCCATGCAAAAGATAAGACTGAGTGTAATCCAATCGAAAAACTTAATAGATTGTTACATAAATCACCCAAATGGTCAATTTGGGTCAAAGTTGCCAAAATGGCTGGAATGGTCAAACTTGTGTAAAATCATGGAATGGAAAGGATTTTTTTCTGGAATCAACGATTTGTTCGACATATAATTATGTTATCAAATCCTGAGTTATATCCATTAGTTGTTAGTGAAGTTCTTTTTGCTATTAAATCTCTAAGGATTATGCACTTTTCATACAACAAAAATAATCATAATTATCCAAAACGTGATATATGACGTCAATAAAAAATAGCGTCATTTATTAATTCTTCCTCATTGCAAATCATGAATTGTTGTTGATGGGGGTAAATTCTAACACATTTGCTAGCATAGAGATGTTAT
>JAVYIG010013041.1:0-49701 GCA_035222895.1 Strongylocentrotus droebachiensis | reverse complement strand
TGGACCAACCACAAGACGTCCACATTCAGTGGTGGCTATAGCAACATACTTACATACTATTGCTGCATTGGTTTTCTCCTTTCTGAAACGAAACTTCTTAACCAGCGATACTACTTCCGGGTCCAAGTCACACATTGCCAAATTCACTTCCTAAAAAGATAAATTAAAAATGCTATTCATTAACAATGTTAATTATTAATATGTAAAGCATCGAAATATACAGCAATCTTTCAGCATCATTACCCCCCCCCCCCCCCTCACCTTCTTTTATCATGAAGTTAGCATCAAATTGGCAACACAAAATCAGTCTTTTCTATATTCCATAATTTACCTCAACCTGACCATCACTAGAATGATTATGCTAACCCCGGTCAGGCCTGGGTCAACGTTTTTGTAATGTAGATGATATTGCATGTGCCATATCAGTTCAACATCAACTGGAACATGAGGAAGATGAGCAAAGCTCTATCACTCCTGCAATAAACTAGCGCATTTTCCTTAATTTTGGTCACAAGTAGTATTAGAATCATCCGCTCTGGACAGTAAAATGCCAAAGCCAAAGGTAGAGTAAAGTCCCCAGGAGGCGTTCACAAATAAACAAATGCTAATTTACACAGCGAAGACATCTAAACACATACAGCCAATGCCTAAAACAGAACTTACAGAAAACTGGCCCAAAGACTAAAGTCTTTCTAAAAAAAACTTAATTCTGCCTCCAAAAATGGAATATCAGTGCAAAAATCTGAAAGCTTGTGGGAGCATGCTTATGCATGGTGATAAAAAAACTGGTCGACAGAAATGAGCTAAAGGTCCGTAAATTGTGAGGTTTTGTGCCGGATACCGTTGCAGGCGCTGAAAAGGTGTGGTGACTGCACTGTACGTGACACATCCCATGTATGTACAAGGTGACACCCCAATTTGTCTTTTTTTTTTAAACAGTATGCTCCTCGAAACCATCATAAGTCTAACTTCTTGACTAAGCGTTAGGCCAAAAAAAAAAAATTGTTTGGTTGTCCTCGATTGCTTTTCTGGAGTAGGGGCGGGCGGGCGGATTTTTTTTTTTTTTTTTTTTTTTTTTTTTTTTTTTTTAATGTGTGTGTCTATGTTTAATTTTTATATTTTAATTTTTTTGTTATTTTTGAAAATATTTGTTCATAAAAGAATAAACATATCATTTGAATTTCAAGCATTTAAACAAACAAAGTCAATAAAACACTTTAATATGGTAAAAGACTAGTTTAATATCATCTTTTTTTAACATATGTACAATGAATATCAAGACCAACACAAAAAGGATTGTTGGTTTTAAAATACATCACCTTTTAAAATGGGTTTAAGAATGTTCAGAACATGATTTGAATGAACAGCAGTTTGACATAGAAAAATAAAAATGGCAAGTTGATAAATACTGATGTTTATTTCAGTCTGTGATGTACGTGCCTTTAGTAACAATGTTTACAGGACATGCAGAACTGAATATTTGACATGAAATGTCAGCACCTTCTAAATATAAATGTTTGAATCAACCAGTAGAATGATTTGCATTTTAGTCCAGAAAAAAACATCACAAAATGGCAGTATTAAATACGTTTTTAATTTAAATTTCCTGTAAGTAAATAATTTTGCATTACAAGACTAAAAAAAGAACAATGTCAAAGATATTTCAACGCTAATTTTCTGTTATATCATTATGTTTATTTATTGTGATCTTGCCATTGCTTATATTTATATGTGGGAAATGAAATAAATTCGCTCTGCATAGAGCGACTACTACTACTACAACTGTCTACGGAAAAATGGCTTAATTATGAGAGCATTGTGTCTTCTATACACATGAACACTAGTGAACTTCTACTTTGTGAAGTCTTAAATAGCCAGGACGAGGATAGGCTACATGCTTCTGTCCCAACTCCAAGATAAATATCACATTACCTTCTACAAGATCAGATGGACTGGATGCCTTACAACATCAGAACGATACAAGTGAAAATATGTACCAATCTGTCAGAGCTGCAAGTATATTACATGTTACCATGTAAAATAAAAGGTTGGAATGCTTATATGACATTCACATCAATCACAGAGATATTAACAAAATATGTCCGACGTGAAATGTAATACTGAAAGGATGTGGTATTGGTAGCACCACTCATGTACTTGGATTTGTAGCACCATATAAAACCAACACCATGTCTTTACTATCAGACACTGATCTGTCTACCTTGCATACATATAAATAAGAAAGTTCAATACAAGTCTTTCGTACAACAAGAGCACCCGTATTTCTTCTATGTGTGGGTTTGGCCAGGACGAGGACGAGCTGTAACATGCTTCTTTCCGGACTCCAAACAAGTCTCACACACAGGAAGCACAGTTTTGTATTTGGATACAAGTTCCTGTGGTCTAGAAGCACCACTACCGCCACAGTGACAGCATACATCAGGGATGCCTATAGATGAGGCGTAAAATGGCTGCTCGATAGTATTGCCGCATGTTAGGCCAATCCGAACAAACACCTGAACGCAAACATTAAACAAAAAGACAAAATTAATTCAAGTTCAACCAGTCACATTAAATGGACATATATTATAGGGTGATATACATTTTCATTTCATGCTTTACAATTACTCAATTGTTATTTTATGTATACCTTTCCAAACAGACGGTGGTGTACAGGGAGGAGTGGAGATCCACACGTATAGTCATTGTCAAGGATGGCTCGATCGATGTCCAGTAGGTCCATCCTTGTCAGCTTTTTAGGGTTGTTGCTGTAAACAACTCTCGGCTTTTGGCACTCCTGGCACCTGATCATGCGTTTTGCTCGTTGAGCCGTCAAGAGGCTAGTCTTGCATCCCTGCAAATGAAATATTGAACGTATACATATGATATCAATTTAATTTAGTTTATTACAAATTACAAGTGCGACTGTGATTCAAAACAATCGATGGATGTTTTGCATACTTGTAATAAACCAGACAAGGACTTAAACAAAATATTAGTGTCCCCATATACGACAGCTTTTCTTTGAAAGAACAGTAACACATTATTACTGGCGGTTTTATATGACGAGTTTGCTATTCAAGCCTAGTAAGTATATTAAAATGTAAATATATTACATTTACATAATACCTGGTCATCTTCACATGCTCTCCCTTGAAATGGCTGAAGAGATGGACGGTGTTCTCCTGTGGTCACTGTGCCATATACTTCATTGAAAGCCTTGTAGTGGTCACCGGATGCATCTGGAACAGGATCTGGCAGCCAATGGAGTTGGTCATCATTTAGCTGTCTAGGCCCGCAGCATGCTCGGTCTTGACACTTCCGCACCTATTGAGATATATGGAAATAGACATTTACACTACAGAAATAATTAAGTTTTATTGAGTGTTTTTTATTGGTTCAAAATGTAGAACATCTGCAAACTTCTCGAATAAACCATGGAACAAAAGCTTGCCAAAAAAAAAACAGAAGTACATATATTGTCTTACCTGAAAGCTGTAGTGCCCAGCACGACAATGTGTGTCGACCCATCTTTGGTAGTCCTTCTTTGAGACTAGAAAGCGTTTCTGCAGCTGGTTGAAATCCACATTCTCATCCAGCTGCAGAATGAAATCGTGAAGACTGCCTACTTGGTCGGTCGTGACAGGATTTGTGGTTACAACCTATTTAATATTAAACGTAATATTGATAAACAATCTTTATATTTACACCTAAGAACTTCTGATTAATAGTGGAATCAAGATATTTAGCAATTCAATACATGTATAGCAGTATACAATTTAAGAAAAGTTTAAGAAATCATACCGGTTCATCTTTCAGCTTCAGCCTTTCAAACCTTGAACGTATGGTCCCAACCATAGAGGCGATGGTCTCTGTCCAAGCTTCCTTAACATTGACCTCTGCATTGGCTGCTGCAAGTTTTCTGATGCCGTCCATACTAGAGCATTTCTTCAACAGGGCTGCAATATATTTAAGAAAAGACAGAAACATATTAAAGAATGTGCTTTGTGTACAACAACAACAAATATATAAAAGGAAAGCAGCATCTGTTGAAAATGTTTAGTACACAAATTCGCTCACCTTCTACTGCTTCTGTACTTGCATCTCTTTCTAAAGACACATTCTGTAGGCCGAGGTTCAGAAGCGACATGATTCTCTCCACAGGGTTGGTCCATGACTGCCCTGGTGCACATCTTGCCGCAACAAGTAGATCAAGATTAGTTGCTCTGAAGACTGCGATCAATGACATCTTCACTGACTCATATGTAAGCCTGTGATCTGGACCACCATCTGTGAAAATCAATGCCATAGGCTTGGTCTGAAGGAATCTTCTGATAGAAGCAGCATGCCGGAATGGTGTTGATTGCTGAAATATTGCATCATTGACGGAAACGACTACTTGGCCTTGGCAGAAGCTGCTGGAGCTGTCATCTGGAACATCTACATTCAATATCACAGAGGGTGTCAGATGACCTTTACCACTCTGGTCATGATCTGCAGCAGAGAGAGTTGAGGTGGTTGGTGCTAACATCTGACGGCCCCTAACACCAGATGCCATTGCTGTGCCTGGCTCACCGAAAGAGACCTTCGACTTGTCGTCCATACAAAGAAAATGGCAGGCATCTTTGTACTTCACTGCCATATCACGAACATATTTGAAGAGCGCATTGCAGTAGTGGCTATCTGGATGTGTTGATCTCAGCTGTCTCCTCTGTGGAAATGAAATTGATATTAAAGGGTAAATAAATCCAATCGTTTTAAATCAATTAAATGTGCGGCACAAAAATAATAATGTAGAAAAAGGTGACATATATCTCATATATCCTTTTAAAAATTTCTAGACACTCATTTTTTGTTTGAAACAAAGAGACCCATTCAAAATTATATGGAGGGGAAGATTACCTGAATCTTATATTGGACCTGGAAACGCTTGGTGAACGTCATAGATGCGTTGCTGTTTCTGTTCCGGGGCATAAATTGGAGGCGGACAAGGGCAGGTGACGGTATTGCAGTCCCTTCTGGCAGACGTTCCTCCACTTTCTTGATCAAATCGGGTATGGAAATCCATTGAGACATATGGGCCACGCCATGACGCCGGTCATCTGCAGCTGTCACCTGTTATATAAAATAGATATGCACTTTAAGGATGGGGTGACTTCATTTAATACTCAACAGCTAGTTGAACAGCAGTTCATACAGTGCGGTTGAACCACTTGTTTAGAATGATAGAAGACTGATCCGACCGGCGATTGAGTCTTAAAGTCAACCTTAAATACAAAATGGAGCACCCAATATATTTACAGCAGTAAAAATGTAAGTATTAAAATCACAGCATGGTATTAAAATTAATTTTTCAAGTCATAATTACCTCTTCTATTTCCTTTGCCATTTCCTCAAAGAAATTATTATATGTGTCACCTGGGCGCCCCTTGTTTAGTTTTCGCAAGTCAACTATTATATCAGGCTCGCCGAGGAGTGCCATCCTCAACCTGGCATCCATCAGAGGATTCTGGTCCACTGCAGCATCCAGGGTGAGTGTCTGGTACATGGATCTCATGGTGTGTGGTGATATTGTTGCCACATTGGTGTACCTGAAATGCAAGTTAAAAAATTGGCTATCAAATACTAGAAATATTAAAACCATTTACCCACAGTACAATAATTTCCATCATAAATCCAATCAAACTGTCTATTAAAAACTAAGACTCACTTTTCTTTCCATACACGCTTCATTTCACGAGTGTGAAATGTTGGCAAATGCTGCTTTGTTGATTCAAAGAAGTTTACAGCGTCATTGGCGATGTCAGTCGTAGACCGGTCAGGTGCTACCTTCTTCAAAATCATCACAGTTGTGTGAGATCCTCCTGGAGAATAGCTGTGTATGATATTTAAAAGAAAATATCAAAAACTGTTAATATAGGCTGGTGATGAATTAAAAATATGACATGCTGAAATAAGTACTTCAAGAAGTTTGTCAAGGCTGCAACTAAAAGATTTCTAATAAATACCTTAACATTTCCACGTCAACTGAGAGACGCAGGGTCTTCTTCATGTGGTACCGCTGGGATGGTGTTAGGGGAGCATCTGAGTGAATGTCCTCATTGAAGATGACGTAATCATCATTTGAATCCAGCACAGCTTTGTCTAACTTCACAAACTGTGGTGATATTGGGCCTCTTACTCTTGGTATATATTGCATCACTGAATTGGTGCCGACCTAAAAAAAAAAAAAAAAAATACTGACATTTTATGAAACATAAATATTTTATAACGTGTATAAAATTTAACAAATACTAAAAAAATCTTTGGTACATATTTGCATCACTGAATCGATGCCGAACTACGTGAATTTGTTTTTTTAGATGTTGACATTTTTGGAATAAAAGCATGACTAAATTTTATATTTTAAACTTGTAACAATTATTGTACAAATATGCAAATTTAAAATATTTATTCATCACTAACCTGTCTTGGTGGATGTAGGAGGCACCGTCTCTTCTGCGTTTCATTCAATTCTCCAGTGAGATATTGGCTGTATCCAGATAGACATGTACCTAGCTCTTGAATAGCTTCTCGGACTTCTGTCCAGGCATTGGATGCTAGTGAAGGTTTGCTTAGAAGGCTGAACAGGGAATCTGCAGACATTTTGAGCTGGATACTCTTTAGGGCTTCTGGCCTCTTCCGTTTGCTTTTGCGCCAATCAAAACAGTTTTTAAAAGGCGACCACATCTCAGGTACTCTGATGATGCCTTGGTGATGAGCTGCCTTGGTATTTATTGTACCATGGTGGCTTGTGATGCTCCATAGGACATTCGTGATGGTCTATAAATACAAAAGATATTAAAATATTTGAAAATCTATATCAATATTATGAAATTCAAACAAGTGTAGTCTAGACCTATTTCAAACTTCGAAGTTTTACCCTTCCTAAAAAAAGGATTTTATAAATCATACACGAATTAATAATATGAAGTCTTTATGAAAATTTAAAAAAAATCAAATTAGGAATTGATAAAGCACAGCATCGACATATTAGAATATTATGACCTTGATTTAATTTGGGACAACTTAGGCAAGTCATGAATTTTGTTTACATATTACAATACACAATCAAATATCAATTGTCCAACACGCAACAGAAAATACATATCTCAATAGTACAGAATTTTGTATTTAGTTTTGAAACAAAAATACCCCTTTACCCCTTCTCACAAGGAATGGACACAATTTAATACAAATATAAAGCACGGCATCAAGTTCATACAAATATTACGCTTTTATATGACTCAATCTGATAATGATATTTAAGTAAAAGAATACTTACTCGAACAGTGTAAGACCCCTCACACTCTGCAATGGTGGCAGGGAATCCCAACTTCTTCTCCTCAAGTAGCCTCACTATGTTGTTGTACATTTCGTCTTTTTTGTTGACCGGTGGGTTTTTTGTCCGCGGCAATGCGAGACCTCGTGCTTGGGTCATGAGCATTGTCAGCGCATTCCGCCTAGGAGCCTCTACGGGTGGTACCGGTACCGGCACCACGTCATCATCTACTCTAGATCTCTCGCATGAATAACATACGTATCTCCATCCCAGGTCTTGAAGCGTTGAGATAGACTCACTCAAGCCGATGTCACTACCTGGCGCACTTTTGCTGTCCCCTACTTTAACACTGACAAGTTTTAGCTGATCTTTCTCCGGGTGATTCTCAATATTGCTATTGTACAGATCAGATATGGTTGATTGTGTAGCAACATGGCAAACTCGATCAAAAACAATGTCTGTACCGTGCTTGCAATGGGCAGACACTGTATAAGTCGCCATTTTGGTTGTGTTGCCAAGCAAAACAGCGTTATACGTTCCTGCATGCGTTCAAGTGCGAGTTTGCAAGGTTAAACATGTATGCGTGAAAATATTAGTAAACCCAATTTTCTCGTGCTGAATGCAGCAAACATTGCTTTAAATAATATTTAAATCAATATGAATGATGTTGTCGGGAAATAATTTCAGAAAATATAAAACCTATTACCGGTAGTTTTATTTTAATATTTTCTCACACTACTTTTTTTAGTGTATATATAACATTCATTGCATGTGCAGTCGGTTTTATTCAGTCATTTTAGTTTTCTCATCGGGTGCGAGGTATATACAATGAACACTGTGTAAAACAGAATTGCATACTGAAAAGACAAAACTGGCAATGGGACGCATTTTAATCCTTGCAAAAAGCATAAAATGCTATTAATATTGGTGTTTAAAATTGCTTAAAAAAAAAAAAAAAATTATAAAAAAAAAAAAATATTACGAGCGGCCCGAAAATGACGAGCGGGCGGTCGAGGACAACCAAATGATTTTTTTTTTTTGGCCTTAGTGAGCTACTTGTACCGTATCGACGAGGGGGTGCAGGCGGGCGTGCGTGCCTGAAGTTAGCGATCGTAATAATGATCATCATCGTCATAATGTGAATTATTTACATGAATTTAAAACTATGCGCAAGAGGTGACTCCAATAGTACTATTATAGTACCGGGAACGAATTTTCCAAAGGTCACATGAACAGTACGAGAGCTGAGAGAGGAACTGTAATTTGTTTGTGTGCTGGCCTTTCCTTTGTGAATGATCACATCTGACACATCAGTCACCGAAAATCATTTCTGAATGTCGGAATTGGTTCTTTAGTAAACTTTACTTGGAATCTGGTCATCGGTAAAGTATTATCGGCATTATCGTGATCCAAGTCCCAAGGGACTCGGATCCACGGACACTTTTTACTCTGAAAAAAACATTTCCTAACTTCCAAAATTGTATCCACCAAAGCGCGCGTTTAATGGATTATTACTTTATTTAGTCAAGCCAATTTATCTATGAAAGTCCTTCACTATTTAAAATAAAGCAAACTATAATTTAAATTTATTTGGCCAAGCATTGATTAGGCTGAATGAATGGATATAATATTTATTAATTTCACTTTGCTTTTAACGATTATTGAATAAAAAGTATAACTTTCATTGAATTTTGTTTTAAATGATATTACTGATTTATTTAGTCAAGCCAATTTATCTAGTAGGCCTATTAAGAGAAACACTATAAAACTGTCTATATATTCTTCGTGGTGCGAGTCTCCCTTGCGTGTTAAGATCATCACATTTTCCATAGGAGGAGACTTACACAGTGGCGGATCCAGCCGGCGGCAACAGGGGGGAGGGGGGCTAATTCGTGAGAAAATATTAAGCGGCGAATCGGCAAGCCCGTGAATAAGCGGGGGGGGGGGGGCCGGGTAAGAGCACTTTTTTATTAATTTTTTAGGTCCAATTTTTCAGGAAATATTTAGCGGCGACTCAGCCAGCCGGTGAATTAGCAATTTTTTTAAATTTATTTATTTATTTATTTATTTTGCCAGGGGGCGGGCCCGTAGCCCCCCCCCCCCCCCCGGTGGATCCGCGCCTGCTCTTGTACACGTCATGTGATTCCTGACTGAACTAAAGGTTTATAATTATGATTGCAGCATGAGCTAAGTCCAGCATATTGTGTGCCAATATCTTAAAAAGAGGATGCAATCGCCGAAATTTATTGTAATGGTATGTTAATTGATAACGTAGACATTCTAAGTTTCTCTTCGAATTCTGCGATTTTGGAAGAGCTATGGTACTTTCGTTTTTAGTGCTCCTAAACTTAAGCGATAATATGAGTAGTCGTAATAGTAGCGTTTCAAAGTTTCAAAATTTAATCAAAATTGTCTTGGTTAATGCAAATATAAAAATATTTCTTAGTAGTACAGGGAGTGCGTTTGGGTATTTAGTGTTAAAGTCAATGGGAAAAAAATCCTTAAGTACATGGTCGATGAGAGATTATCTCCAGAATATTGGTGTTTTTTTTGATGGTGTAAAACGTGTACACAATGAATGGAAGATTTTTTATAACACGCATATCAATGGAGAAAAAAGGGAATATCATGTGTACAAAATGAATGGAAGCTATTATGATGGAGAACGGCTGACTTATAACACGCGTGTCTATGGGATTTTGACATATTTAAAATACATAGATATTTTTCATTTTGGACTTGTGTGTTTTTTCGAGCAAAAAGTGACTTACAACACGCGTTTCTATGTGAATTTTGACATATTTAAATTACATAGATATTTTTCATTTTCGACTTGTGTGTTTTTTCGAGCAAAAATTGACTTACAACACGCGTGTCTATGGGATTATGACATATTTAAATTATATAGAGATTTTTCATTTTGGACTTGTTTGTTTTTTGGAGCAAAAAGTGACTTACAACACGTGTTTCTATGTGAATTTTTACATTTTTATTTTTACTTAAAGATTTTTTTAGGAATTGTTGACGTTTTGAATATTGGATAGGTATTTTTAGAATTTTGGACTCTTTGACTTTCTTTCTATACTTTGTGTTTGATTTTCTAAGGAATATTTACATTCATCGAATCCTTACCTCAATATATACATTTCCATCAATTTCATTCATACATATTCATCTCTCCCAATCCATCGAATGTATACCTCTCTCTCTCTTTATTCATCGGATCATTACCCCCTCTCTCTCTCCATCGAATCCTTACCCTCTCACTCTCCATCGAATCATTACCCCTCTCACTCTCCATCGAATCCTTACACCTCTCACTCTCCATCGAATCATTACCTCAATATACATTTCCATCGAATCATTACACCCTCTCACTATTCATCGAATCATTACACCCTCTCTTTACTCATCGAATCGTTACTCCTCTCACTCTCCATCGAATATTTACCCCCTCTCACTCTCCGTCGAATTATTACCTCCCTCTCCTACTCTCTCTCTCTGTAAATATTCCTTACCATTTGCTATAACCAAATGTACCTGCATCTCTTCACTGGAAGTGTACCTCGTGAGAATGTGCAACCCAAACCATCTCGAGTGTTCCTGACCAGTACTTCATTTGAGGGGGAACGTTATGTAATCGTTGAGACATCCCAGGTGGCTATAACCAAATGTACCTGCATCTCTTCACTCTGAAAAAATTTCCATCTTCAACATAATTTGGTAATCGTGCAATGCTTGGAGAGTCATTAGTTACTAAAATATAAGATATCCAATCGGATCATTGGATATTGTCAAAAACGTGTCATTACATATAGGATATTTGCCTTATTTATATACCATTGGTTGATTTTTCACACAAGTCATGACCATATCATCATCTCCAACCGCGATCTTTAGACCTTGAGCGAGAACAATCTTTACAACATCTTATTTGAGATATATTTCATACTAATATTATTGTTATTCGTTATTGAAAATGTCTGGAAATTGGACATCCGAGGACGCTGAAATTCTGAGAATTATGCAGAAAAACAATTCAAGTCGAACCCCTATACAAATTTCAATACGCTTACACGCGAGCTCGTCAGCGTGCTCGCCAACGATTTCGTCGACGAGCACGCAGACGAACTCGCCAGCGAGCTCGTTTCGTTCCAAATATGCAAATTAGCTACGAGCTCGTTGGCGAGCTCTTTGGCGTGCTCCAAATATGCAAGCTCGTCACTGGCCGATAAGCTTGTTGACGAGCTCGTTGGCGAGCTCGTTGGCGTGCTCCAAATATGCAAGCTCGTCGGCGAGTTCGTCAACGAGTTCGTCGGCCAGCTCGTCGATGAGTTCGTCGACAATCTCGTGGAAAAAATGGCTGCAAGCTTAATGGCGTGCTTAACAGCAGGTTGGCATTGAGAACAAATTTCGAAAATAATATCGCTAGTGATATTCGTTTGTCTCGCAATGTGGTCAATAAGGAATCTAAAAGTTCACGACGTTTCGTGTGCAACTGCAACACTTCATCTGGTGATAATAACTACTGTAAGCAAGGGTCTTTTATACTCTACGGGAGGACCGGCGGAGCGGTCCATAATTCGATCGATAATTGGAACAATAACGCACAATGCCTATTGGTCGACGCACACGGTGATCGACCAATCACCAGGCCGATGGATTCGGCCGCTGGTTCGGCTAATGCACCAGGCCTATTGGCCGACGCATACGGTACTCAACCAATCAACGGGCCGCTGGCTCGGACCGTCTGCTGAATGGAATCGACCGGTGTTGGAGAACAAATTTGTGTCTACATATAGAGGTGAACTTGATGATCCTGTTGAGCTATTGGCAAGCATATATATATATTTATCTAACTTATCAACCTTTCAATATCCTGGTAACATCTGCAGACTGGCCATGCAGGGACAATTCAGTTGGCTAGCTGGTGAAGAATACAGTGATACTCTTAGGGCAATTTAAAAGCTCATTACTTCTGGGATATCAATCAATTAAATCACTAATATATCAAAGAACAGAAAGAAAAGATATAACATAAAATGTAACTTAAAACAAGTAGCTCTTTATTAGAGTCAATACAAACCCTGTATAATGCATGTTACCTGTATGCAGGGTTCACAACTTCACACAATTTTGAATTTGATCTCCACCTCACCGTACCAACGCAAATATTCATAGGGTCTATATTCAAATATAACCTTCCGGAAAAAAGATGCTGTCCGGGCGGGGCAGCCAGGCTGCAGCTGTGCTGTGCTGGTACATTGTAGGTACCCTCGCCGCCTCAGTAAGTAAATTCTACGTATTTTTTTAAAGTCATGTTGTGATCTAAATACCATTCAACACTCACTGCACTGACACTCACTAATGTCTTTGAATTCAACAGATCTTAATTATATAATAACATACCATACTGATAATCTTATCCGAGACAAGTTAGACGACAAAAACAAACACCAAGACGCCTCCAAAATCCAGAAGTCCAAATAAAATGGTAGCATATATTGGCACCAAGATTAGTGGTCATATGAATTTGCATTTTCCCTACGTCACAGACGTGCGGCGTGCGTACTCTGTCTTATTCACATGTACTAGCAGGCGCGTACGCAGGGGGGGGGGGGGGGGGGGGGTGGGGGGTTAAACGCCTCCTTGATCGATTGTTATGTGTATGTTTTGGGGATACCCCCCCCCCTTTTGATTTTTTTTTTTTTTTTAATAAAAACTTATAGATGACCTAAAAAAGATGACCTTACCCCCCCCCCCCCCCCCCCCCCCCAATGGAACGGAATGTCGATGGGCCAACATTTCGAATTTCGGGACCCCCCCCCCCCCCTCCGCCCCGCTTATTCAGCGGCTTGCTGAGTCGTTGCGAAATTTTTGACCCAATTTTAACCACCCCCCCCCCCCCCCCTTGAAAAGATCCTGCGTCCGCCACTGTGTACTAGTACACGAGTACGTTTGTAAGCATTAGTATATGGAAGGCCATCGCCGCCATAAACTTAACTAGTAACGTTATCACTAAGGAAACAATAACGTACGCTTAGTAGCCAATGATTTCGCAGAGTAGTGTTTGCGTTACTTAACAGTTACGGTACTAAAACGATGTAAAGCTAACGTATACTCATTTTTAACATTATTTTACCAACGTAAGCTCTTTAGTTTTCATCAACGCAATTGCCTATCTAATTTAGTACCGTAAGTAAAACACAATAATGTTAACCAATCATACCCCTCGTTGCATGTCATAGAAATTACAAGCAGCGCGCGAACCGATCTTTATTTCTATGCTATAGCTAGCTAGAGATCGGTGATACAGTCGTGATCGCAGATATGCATTATCATATCTACCACGTGCATGTTCGTTCTCAATTTTTTAATCGCTCGGCAATATTTGCTTTTTAACTTAATTACTATACTAGTATATATCACGAGTATGCCTGGTACCAAATGGGCATTCTCGTGATATAGTTGCGGGGCCTGTATCACGAGTAAACTATACGAGTCTACTACAGACCCCGCGCAACGGCGTTGCATGATCTACAACACGAACATGGGGCCTGTATCACGACTATACTGTATACTCGTGAACAAGGCTCCATCCTATGCATTTTCATGACGGACAGTACGGTAGTGGAGCTTCTTTCACCGAAGTATTTTATGGGCATTTCGAGGTTTAGAAGAGGGAAGGGATTAAAAGGGAGATAAAAGTGAGTTTAAAAGGGAGTTGAAAGGACCTATTTTTTGAAATTAAGAATTGGGAGGGGGGGCAACTTCAACAGATATTGAAGAAGAAAAAATATTGAAATAAAAGATAAATTTAAAGAGAGGGGGCCAACTTTAATAAACATTCGATTAGAATCCGATTTCCACCCCCATAGTATTTATTTTAATTGTCAGTATCCTCCTTTAGAATGCAAGGGGTTTCCTGTTCCCCTTATCTCATACCCTGATCACCCCCTCCCCCCCCCCCCCCTCCTCCTCCAATAAGCGAGTTCGTAATTGCACACTGCGCATGCGCCAAAATCGGGAACGAATTTTTCAAATGTCACATGAACAGTACGAGAGCTGAGAGAGGAACTGTAATTTGTTTGTGTGCTGGCCTTTCCTTTGTGAATGATCACATCTGACACATCAGTCACTGAAAATCATTTTTGAATGTCGGAATTGGTTCTTTAGTAAGCTTTACTTGGAATCTGGTCATCGGTAAAGCATTATCGGCATTATCGGCATTATCAACCAAAGCGCGCGTTTAATGGATTATTACTTTATTTAGTCAAGCCAATTTATCTAGTAGGCATATAATAGTCCTTCACTATTTAAAATAAAGCTTACTATAATTCAAATTTATTTGGCCAACGTTGATTAGGCTGAATGAATGAATATTATATTTATACATTTCACATTGCTTTTAACGATTATTGAATACGAAATATAACTTTCATTGAATTATGTTTTATATGATATTAATGATTTATTTAGTCAAGCCAATTTATTTAGTAGGCCTTTTAAGAGAAACACTATAAAACTGTCTATATATTCTTCGTGGTGCGAGTCCCCCTTGCGTGTTAAGATCATTAGATTTTCAATAGGAGGGGACTAACACAGTGGCGGATCCAGCCGATGAATTAGCAAATTGTTTAAATTTATTTATTTATTATAACTTTTTGAGTGAAATCGCCGAAATTTATTGTAATGGTATGTTAATTAATAACGTAGACATTTTAAGTTTCTCTTCGAATTCTGCGATTTTGGAAGAGCTATGGTACCTTCGTTTTTAGTGCTCCTAAACTTAAGCGATAATATGAGTAGTCGTAATAGTAGCGTTTCAAAGTTTCAAAATTTAATCAATATTGTCTTGGTTAATGCAAATATAAAAATACTTCTAAGTAGTACAGGGAGTGCGTTTGGGTATTTAGTGTTAAAGTCAATGGGAAAAAAATCCTTAAGTACATGGTCAATGAGAGATTATCTCCAGAATATTGGATTTTTTTTTTGATGGTGTAAAACGTGTACACAATGAATGGAAGTTTTTTTATAACACGCATATCAATGGAGAAAAAAGGGAATATCATGTGTACAAAATGAATGGAAGCTATTATGATGGAGAACGGCTGACTTATAACACGCGTGTCTATGGATTTTGACATATTTAAATTACATAGATATTTTTCATTTTCGACTTGTGTGTTTTTTCGAGCAAAAATTGACTTACAACACGCGTGTCTATGGGATTTTGACATATTTAAATTATATAGAGATTTTTCATTTTGGAGCAAAAAGTGACTTACAACACGTGTTTCTATGTGAATTTTTACATTTTTATTTTTACTTAAAGATTTTTTAGGAATTGTTGACGTTTTGAATATTGGATAGGTATTTTTAGAATTTTGGACTCTTTGACTTTCTTTCTATACTTTGTGTTTGATTTTCTAAGGAATATTTACATTCATCGAATCCTTACCTCAATATATACATTTCCATCAATTTCATTCATACATATTCATCTTTCCCAATCCATCGAATGTATACCTCTCTCTCTCTTTATTCATCGGATCATTACCCCCTCTCTCTCTCCATCGAATCCTTACCCTCTCACTCTCCATCGAATCATTACCCCTCTCACTCTCCATCGAATCCTTACACCTCTCACTCTCCATCGAATCATTACCTCAATATACATTTCCATCGAATCATTACACCCTCTCACTATTCATCGAATCATTACACCCTCTCTTTACTCATCGAATCGTTACTCCTCTCACTCTCCATCGAATATTTACCCCCTCTCACTCTCCATCGAATTATTACCTCCCTCTCCTACTCTCTCTCTCTGTAAATATTCCTTACCATTTGCTATAACCAAATGTACCTGCATCTCTTCACTGGAAGTGTACCTCGTGAGAATGTGCAACCCAAACCATCTCGAGTGTTGCTGACCAGTACTTCATTTGAGGGGGAACGTTATGTAATCGTTGAGACATCCCAGGTGGCTATAACCAAATGTACCTGCATCTCTTCACTCTGAAAAAATTTCCATCTTCAACATAATTTGGTAATCGTGCAATGCTTGGAGAGTCATTAGTTACTAAAATATAAGATATCCAATCGGATCATTGGATATTGTCAAAAACGTGTCATTACATATAGGATATTTGCCTTATTTATATACCATTGGTTGATTTTTCACACAAGTCATGACCATATCATCATCTCAAACCGCGATCTTTAGACCTTGAACGAGAGCGATCTTTACAACATCTTATTTGAGATATATTTCATACTAATATTATTGTTATTCGTTATTGAAAATGTCTGGAAATTGGACATCCGAGGACGCTGAAATTCTGAGAATTATGCAGGAAAACAATTCAAGTCGAACCCCTATACAAATTTCAATACGCTTACACGCGAGCTCGTAAGCGTGCTCGCCAAAGAGTTCGTCGACGAGCACGCAGACGAACTCGCCAGCGAGCTCGTTTCGTTCCAAATATGCAAATTAGCTACGAGCTCGTTGGCGAGCTCTTTGGCGTGCTCCAAATATGCAAGCTCGTCACTGGCCGATAAGCTTGTTGACGAGCTCGTTGGCGAGCTCGTTGGCGTGCTCCAAATATGCAAGCTCGTCGGCGAGTTCGTCAACGAGTTCGTCGGCCAGCTCGTCGATGAGTTCGTCGACAATCTCGTGGAAAAAATGGCTGCAAGCTTAATGGCGTGCTTAACAGCAGGTTGGCATTGAGAACAAATTTCGAAAATAATATCGCTAGTGATATTCGTTTGTCTCGCAATGTGGTCAATAAGGAATCTAAAAGTTCACGACGTTTCGTGTGCAACTGCAACACTTCATCTGGTGATAATAACTACTGTAAGCAAGGGTCTTTTATACTCTACGGGAGGACCGGCGGAGCGGTCCATAATTCGATCGATAATTGGAACAATAACGCACAATGCCTATTGGTCGACGCACACGGTGATCGACCAATCACCAGGCCGCTGGATTCGGCCGCTGGTTCGGCTAATGCACCAGGCCTATTGGCCGACGCATACGGTACTCAACCAATCAACGGGCCGCTGGCTCGGACCGTCTGCTGAATGGAATCGACCGGTGTTGGAGAACAAATTTGTGTCTACATATAGAGGTGAACTTGATGATCCTGTTGAGCTATTGGCAAGCATATATATATATTTATCTAACTTATCAACCTTTCAATATCCTGGTAACATCTGCAGACTGGCCATGCAGGGACAATTCAGTTGGCTAGCCGGTGAAGAATACAGTGATACTCTTAGGGCAATTTAAAAGCTCATTACTTCTGGGATATCAATCAATTAAATCACTAATATATCAAAGAACAGAAAGAAAAGATATAACATAAAATGTAACTTAAAACAAGTAGCTCTTTATTAGAGTCAATACAAACCCTGTATAATGCATGTTACCTGTATGCAGGGTTCACAACTTCACACAATTTTGAATTTGATCTCCACCTCACCGTACCAACGCAAATATTCATAGGGTCTATATTCAAATATAACCTTCCGGAAAAAAGATGCTGTCCGGGCGGGGCAGCCAGGCTGCAGCTGTGCTGTGCTGGTACATTGTAGGTACCCTCGCCGCCTCAGTAAGTAAGTTCTACGTATTTGTTTAAAGTCATGTTGTGATCTAAATACCATTCAACACTCACTGCACTGACACTCACTAATGTCTTTGAATTCAACAGATCTTAATTATATAATAACATACCATACTGATAATCTTATCCGAGACAAGTTAGACGACAAAAACAAACACCAAGACGCCTCCAAAATCCAGAAGTCCAAATAAAATGGTAGCATATATTGGCACCAAGATTAGTGGTCATATGAATTTGCATTTTCCCTACGTCACAGACGTGCGGCGTGCGTACTCTGTCTTATTCACATGTACTAGCAGGCGCGTACGCAGGGGGGGGGGGGTGGGGGGTTAAACGCCTCCTTGATCGATTGTTATGTGTATGTTTTGGGGATACCCCCCCCCCTTTTGATTTTTTTTTTTTTTTTTTTAATAAAAACTTATAGATGACCTAAAAAAGATGACCTTACCCCCCCCCCCCCCCCCCCCATGGAACGGAATGTCGATGGGCCAAAATTTCGAATTTCGGGACCCCCCCCCCCCCCCATCCGCCCCGCTTATTCAGCGGCTTGCTGAGTCGTTGCGAAATTTTTGACCCAATTTTAACCACCCCCCCCCCCCTGAAAAGATCCTGCGTACGCCACTGTGTACTAGTACACGAGTACGTTTGTAAGCATTAGTATATGGAAGGCCATCGCCGCCATAAACTTAACTAGTAACGTTATCACTAAGGAAACAATAACGTACGCTTAGTAGCCAATGATTTCGCAGAGTAGTGTTTGCGTTACTTAACAGTTACGGTACTAAAACGATGTAAAGCTAACGTATACTCATTTTTAACATTATTTTACCAACGTAAGCTCTTTAGTTTTCATCAACGCAATTGCCTATCTAATTTAGTACCGTAAGTAAAACACAATAATGTTAACCAATCATACCCCTCGTTGCATGTCATAGAAATTACAAGCAGCGCGCGAACCGATCTTTATTTCTATGCTATAGCTAGCTAGAGATCGGTGATACAGTCGTGATCGCAGATATGCATTATCATATCTACCACGTGCATGTTCGTTCTCAATTTTTTAATCGCTCGGCAATATTTGCTTTTTAACTTAATTACTATACTAGTATATATCACGAGTATGCCTGGTACCAAATGGGCATTCTCGTGATATAGTTGCGGGGCCTGTATCACGAGTAAACTATACGAGTCTACTACAGACCCCGCGCAACGGCGTTGCATGATCTACAACACGAAAATGGGGCGTGTATCACGACTATACTGTATACTCGTGAACAAGGCTCCATCCTATGCATTTTCATGACGGACAGTACGGTAGTGGGGCTTCTTTCACCGAAGTATTTTATGGGCATTTCGAGGTTTAGAAGAGGGAAGGGGTTAAAAGGGAGATAAAAGTGAGTTTAAAAGGGAGTTGAAAGGACCTATTTTTTGAAATTAAGAATTGGGAGGGGGGGGGGCAACTTCAACAGATATTGAAGAAGAAAAAATATTGAAATAAAAGATAAATTTAAAGAGAGGGGGCCAACTTTAATAAACATTCGATTAGAATCCGATTTCCACCCCCATAGTATTTATTTTAATTGTCAGTATCCTCCTTTAGAATGCAAGGGGTTTCCTGTTCCCCTTATCTCATACCCTGATCACCCCCCCCCCCCCCCCCTCCTCCTCCAATAAGCGAGTTCGTAATTGCACACTGCGCATGCGCCAAAATCGGGAACGAATTTTTCAAATGTCACGTGAACAGTACGAGAGCTGAGAGAGGAACTGTAATTTGTTTGTGTGCTGGCCTTTCCTTTGTGAATGATCACATCTGACACATCAGTCACTGAAAATCATTTTTGAATGTCGGAATTGGTTCTTTAGTAAGCTTTACTTGGAATCTGGTCATCGGTAAAGCATTATCGGCATTATCGGCATTATCAACCAAAGCGCGCGTTTAATGGATTATTACTTTATTTAGTCAAGCCAATTTATCTAGTAGGCATATAATAGTCCTTCACTATTTAAAATAAAGCTTACTATAATTCAAATTTATTTGGCCAACGTTGATTAGGCTGAATGAATGAATATTATATTTATACATTTCACATTGCTTTTAACGATTATTGAATACGAAATATAACTTTCATTGAATTATGTTTTATATGATATTAATGATTTATTTAGTCAAGCCAATTTATTTAGTAGGCCTTTTAAGAGAAACACTATAAAACTGTCTATATATTCTTCGTGGTGCGAGTCCCCCTTGCGTGTTAAGATCATTAGATTTTCAATAGGAGGGGACTAACACAGTGGCGGATCCAGCCGATGAATTAGCAAATTGTTTAAATTTATTTATTTATTATTATTTTTTGAGTGAAATCGCCGAAATTTATTGTAATGGTATGTTAATTGATAACGTAGACATTTTAAGTTTCTCTTCGAATTCTGCGATTTTGGAAGAGCTATGGTACCTTCGTTTTTAGTGCTCCTAAACTTAAGCGATAATATGAGTAGTCGTAATAGTAGCGTTTCAAAGTTTCAAAATTTAATCAATATTGTCTTGGTTAATGCAAATATAAAAATACTTCTTAGTAGTACAGGGAGTGCGTTTGGGTATTTAGTGTTAAAGTCAATGGGAAAAAAATCCTTAAGTACATGGTCGATGAGAGATTATCTCCAGAATATTGGATTTTTTTTTTGATGGTGTAAAACGTGTACACAATGAATGGAAGTTTTTTTATAACACGCATATCAATGGAGAAAAAAGGGAATATCATGTGTACAAAATGAATGGAAGCTATTATGATGGAGAACGGCTGACTTATAACACGCGTGTCTATGGGATTTTGACATATTTAAATTACATAGATATTTTTCATTTTCGACTTGTGTGTTTTTTCGAGCAAAAATTGACTTACAACACGCGTGTCTATGGGATTTTGACATATTTAAATTATATAGAGATTTTTCATTTTGGACTTGTTTGTTTTTTGGAGCAAAAAGTGACTTACAACACGTGTTTCTATGTGAATTTTTACATTTTTATTTTTACTTAAAGATTTTTTAGGAATTGTTGACGTTTTGAATATTGGATAGGTATTTTTAGAATTTTGGACTCTTTGACTTTCTTTCTATACTTTGTGTTTGATTTTCTAAGGAATATTTACATTCATCGAATCCTTACCTCAATATATACATTTCCATCAATTTCATTCATACATATTCATATTTCCCAATCCATCGAATGTATACCTCTCTCTCTCTTTATTCATCGGATCATTACCCCCTCTCTCTCTCCATCGAATCCTTACCCTCTCACTCTCCATCGAATCATTACCCCTCTCACTCTCCATCGAATCCTTACACCTCTCACTCTCCATCGAATCATTACCTCAATATACATTTCCATCGAATCATTACACCCTCTCACTATTCATCGAATCATTACACCCTCTCTTTACTCATCGAATCGTTACTCCTCTCACTCTCCATCGAATATTTACCCCCTCTCACTCTCCATCGAATCATTACCTCCCTCTCCTACTCTCTCTCTCTGTAAATATTCCTTACCATTTGCTATAACCAAATGTACCTGCATCTCTTCACTGGAAGTGTACCTCGTGAGAATGTGCAACCCAAACCATCTCGAGTGTTGCTGACCAGTACTTCATTTGAGGGGGAACGTTATGTAATCGTTGAGACATCCCAGGTGGCTATAACCAAATGTACCTGCATCTCTTCACTCTGAAAAAATTTCCATCTTCAACATAATTTGGTAATCGTGCAATGCTTGGAGAGTCATTAGTTACTAAAATATAAGATATCCAATCGGATCATTGGATATTGTCAAAAACGTGTCATTACATATAGGATATTTGCCTTATTTATATACCATTGGTTGATTTTTCACACAAGTCATGACCATATCATCATCTCAAACCGCGATCTTTAGACCTTGAACGAGAGCGATCTTTACAACATCTTATTTGAGATATATTTCATACTAATATTATTGTTATTCGTTATTGAAAATGTCTGGAAATTGGACATCCGAGGACGCTGAAATTCTGAGAATTATGCAGGAAAACAATTCAAGTCGAACCCCTATACAAATTTCAATACGCTTACACGTGAGCTCGTCAGCGTGCTCGCCAACGAGTTCGTCGACGAGCACGCAGACGAACTCGCCAGCGAGCTCGTTTCGTTCCAAATATGCAAATTAGCTACGAGCTCGTTGGCGTGCTCGTTGGCGAGCTCGTTGGCGTGCTCCAAATATGCAAGATCGTCACTGGCCGATAAGCTTGTTGGCGAGCTCGTTTGCGAGCTCGTTGGCGTGCTCCAAATATGCAAGCTCGTCGGCGAGTTCGTCAACGAGTTCGTCGGCCAGCTCGTCAATGAGTTCGTCGACAATCTCGTGGAAAAAATGGCTGCAAGCTTAATTGCGTGCTTAACAGCAGGTTGGCATTGAGAACAAATTTGTGTCTACATATAGAGGTGAACTTGATGATCCTGTTGAGCTATTGGCAAGCATATATATATATTTATCTAACTTATCAACCTTTCAATATCCTGGTAACATCTGCAGACTGGCCATGCAGGGACAATTCAGTTGGCTAGCTGGTGAAGAATACAGTGATACTCTTAGGGCAATTTAAAAGCTCATCACTTCTGGGATATCAATCAATTAAATCACTAATATATCAAAGAACAGAAAGAAAAGATATAACATAAAATGTAACTTAAAACAAGTAGCTCTTTATTAGAGTCAATACAAACCCTGTATAATGCATGTTACCTGTATGCAGGGTTCACAACTTCACACAATTTTGAATTTGATCTCCACCTCACCGTACCAACGCAAATATTCATAGGGTCTATATTCAAATATAACCTTCCGGAAAAAAGACGCTGTCCGGGCGGGGCAGCCAGGCTGCAGCTGTGCTGTGCTGGTACATTGTAGGTACCCTCGCCGCCTCAGTAAGTAAGTTCTACGTATTTGTTTAAAGTCATGTTGTGATCTAAATACCATTCAACACTCACTGCACTGACACTCACTAATGTCTTTGAATTCAACAGATCTTAATTATATAATAACATACCATACTGATAATCTTATCCGAGACAAGTTAGACGACAAAAACAAACACCAAGACGCCTCCAAAATCCAGAAGTCCAAATAAAATGGTAGCATATATTGGCACCAAGTTTAGTGGTCATATGAATTTGCATTTTCCCTACGTTACAGACGTGCGGCGTGCGTACTTTGTCTTATTCACATGTACTAGCAGGCGCGTACGCAAGGGGGGGGGGGGGGGTGGGGGGTTAAACGCCTCCTTGATCGATTGTTATGTGTATGTTTTGGGGATACCCCCCCCCTTTTGATTTTTTTTTTTTTTTTTTTAATAAAAACTTATAGATGACCTAAAAAAGATGACCTTACCCCCCCCCCCCCCCCAATGGAACGGAATGTCGATGGGCCAAAATTTCGAATTTCGGGACCCCCCCCCCCCCCTCCGCCCCGCTTATTCAGCGGCTTGCTGAGTCGTTGCGAAATTTTTGACCCAATTTTAACCACCCCCCCCCCCCCTTGAAAAGATCCTGCGTACGCCACTGTGTACTAGTACACGAGTACGTTTGTAAGCATTAGTATATGGAAGGCCATCGCCGCCATAAACTTAACTAGTAACGTTATCACTAAGGAAACAATAACGTACGCTTAGTAGCCAATGATTTCGCAGAGTAGTGTTTGCGTTACTTAACAGTTACGGTACTAAAACGATGTAAAGCTAACGTATACTCATTTTTAACATTATTTTACCAACGTAAGCTCTTTAGTTTTCATCAACGCAATTGCCTATCTAATTTAGTACCGTAAGTAAAACACAATAATGTTAACCAATCATACCCCTCGTTGCATGTCATAGAAATTACAAGCAGCGCGCGAACCGATCTTTATTTCTATGCTATAGCTAGCTAGAGATCGGTGATACAGTCGTGATCGCAGATATGCATTATCATATCTACCACGTGCATGTTCGTTCTCAATTTTTTAATCGCTCGGCAATATTTGCTTTTTAACTTAATTACTATACTAGTATATATCACGAGTATGCCTGGTACCAAATGGGCATTCTCGTGATATAGTTGCGGGGCCTGTATCACGAGTAAACTATACGAGTCTACTACAGACCCCGCGCAACGGCGTTGCATGATCTACAACACGAAAATGGGGCGTGTATCACGACTATACTGTATACTCCTGAACAAGGCTCCATCCTATGCATTTTCATGACGGACAGTACGGTAGTGGGGCTTCTTTCACCGAAGTATTTTATGGGCATTTCGAGGTTTAGAAGAGGGAAGGGATTAAAAGGGAGATAAAAGTGAGTCTAAAAGGGAGTTGAAAGGACCTATTTTTTGAAATTAAGAATTGGGAGGGGGGGGCAACTTCAACAGATATTGAAGAAGAAAAAATATTGAAATAAAAGATAAATTTAAAGAGAGGGGGCCAACTTTAATAAACATTCGATTAGAATCCGATTTCCACCCCCATAGTATTTATTTTAATTGTCAGTATCCTCCTTTAGAATGCAAGGGGTTTCCTGTTCCCCTTATCTCATACCCTGATCACCCCCTCCCCCCCCCCCCCCTCCTCCTCCAATAAGCGAGTTCGTAATTGCACACTGCGCATGCGCCAAAATCGGGAACGAATTTTTCAAATGTCACATGAACAGTACGAGAGCTGAGAGAGGAACTGTAATTTGTTTGTGTGCTGGCCTTTCCTTTGTGAATGATCACATCTGACACATCAGTCACTGAAAATCATTTTTGAATGTCGGAATTGGTTCTTTAGTAAGCTTTACTTGGAATCTGGTCATCGGTAAAGCATTATCGGCATTATCGGCATTATCAACCAAAGCGCGCGTTTAATGGATTATTACTTTATTTAGTCAAGCCAATTTATCTAGTAGGCATATAATAGTCCTTCACTATTTAAAATAAAGCTTACTATAATTCAAATTTATTTGGCCAACGTTGATTAGGCTGAATGAATGAATATTATATTTATACATTTCACATTGCTTTTAACGATTATTGAATACGAAATATAACTTTCATTGAATTATGTTTTATATGATATTAATGATTTATTTAGTCAAGCCAATTTATTTAGTAGGCCTTTTAAGAGAAACACTATAAAACTGTCTATATATTCTTCGTGGTGCGAGTCCCCCTTGCGTGTTAAGATCATTAGATTTTCAATAGGAGGGGACTAACACAGTGGCGGATCCAGCCGATGAATTAGCAAATTGTTTAAATTTATTTATTTATTATTATTTTTTGAGTGAAATCGCCGAAATTTATTGTAATGGTATGTTAATTGATAACGTAGACATTTTAAGTTTCTCTTCGAATTCTGCGATTTTGGAAGAGCTATGGTACCTTCGTTTTTAGTGCTCCTAAACTTAAGCGATAATATGAGTAGTCGTAATAGTAGCGTTTCAAAGTTTCAAAATTTAATCAATATTGTCTTGGTTAATGCAAATATAAAAATACTTCTTAGTAGTACAGGGAGTGCGTTTGGGTATTTAGTGTTAAAGTCAATGGGAAAAAAATCCTTAAGTACATGGTCAATGAGAGATTATCTCCAGAATATTGGATTTTTTTTTGATGGTGTAAAACGTGTACACAATGAATGGAAGTTTTTTTATAACACGCATATCAATGGAGAAAAAAGGGAATATCATGTGTACAAAATGAATGGAAGCTATTATGATGGAGAACGGCTGACTTATAACACGCGTGTCTATGGGATTTTGACATATTTAAATTACATAGATATTTTTCATTTTCGACTTGTGTGTTTTTTCGAGCAAAAATTGACTTACAACACGCGTGTCTATGGGATTTTGACATATTTAAATTATATAGAGATTTTTCATTTTGGACTTGTTTGTTTTTTGGAGCAAAAAGTGACTAACAACACGCGTTTCTATGTGAATTTTGACATATTTAAATTACATAGATATTTTTCATTTTGGACTTGTGTGTTTTTTCGAGCAAAAAGTGACTTACAACACGCGTGTCTATGGGATTTTGACATATTTAAATTATATAGAGATTTTTCATTTTGGACTTGTTTGTTTTTTCGAGCAAAAATTGACTTACAACAAGTGTTTCTATGTGAATTTTTACATTTTCATTTTTACTTAAAGATTTTTTAGGAATTGTTGACGTTTTGAATATTGGATAGGTATTTTTAGAATTTTGGACTCTTTGACTTTCTTTCTATACTTTGTGTTTGATTTTCTAAGGAATATGTACATTCATCGAATCCTTACCTCAATATATACATTTCCATCAATTTCATTCATACATATTCATCTCTCCCAATCCATCGAATTTATACCTCTCTCTCTCTTTATTCATCGGATTATTACCCCCTCTCTCTCTCCATCGAATCCTTACCCCTCTCACTCTCCATCGAATCATTACCCCTCTCACTCTCCATCGAATCCTTACACCTCTCACTCTCCATCGAATCATTACCTCAATATACATTTCCATCGAATCATTACACCCTCTCACTATTCATCGAATCATTACACCCTCTCTTTACTCATCGAATCGTTACTCCTCTCACTCTCCATCGAATATTTACCCCCTCTCACTCTCCATCGAATTATTACCTCCCTTTCCTACTCTCTCTCTGTAAATATTCCTTACCATTTGCTAAAACCAAATGTACCTGCATCTCTTCACTGGAAGTGTACCTCGTGAGAATGTGCAACCCAAACCATCTCGAGTGTTCCTGACCAGTACTTCATTTGAGGGGGAACGTTATGTAATCGTTGAGACATCCCAGGTGGCTATAACCAAATGTACCTGCATCTCTTCACTCTGAAAAAATTTCCATCTTCAACATAATTTGGTAATCGTGCAATGCTTGGAGAGTCATTAGTTACTAAAATATAAGATATCCAATCGGATCATTGGACATTGTCAAAAACGTGTCATTACATATAAGATATCTGCCTTATTTATATACCATTGGTTGATTTTTCACACAAGTCATGACCATATCATCATCTCCAACCGCGATCTTTAGACCTTGAGCGAGAGCGATCTTTACAACATCTTATTTGAGATATATTTCATACTAATTTTATTGTTATTCGTTATTGAAAATGTCTGGAAATTGGACATCCGAGGACGCTGAAATTCTGAGAATTATGCAGGAAAACAATTCAAGTCGAACCCCTATACAAATTTCAATACGCTTACACGCGAGCTCGTCAGCGTGCTCGCCAACGAGTTCGTCGACGAGCACGCAGACGAACTCGCCAGCGAGCTCGTTTCGTTCCAAATATGCAAATTAGCTACGAGCTCGTTGGCGTGCTCCAAATATGCAAGTTCGTCACTGGCCGATAAGCTTGTTGGCGAGCTCGTTGGCGTGCTCCAAATATGCAAGCTCGTCGGCGAGTTCGTCAACGAGTTCGTCGGCCAGCTCGTCAACGAGTTCGTCGACAATCTCGTGGAAAAAATGGCTGCAAGCTTAATGGCGTGCTTAACAGCAGGTTGGCATTGAGAACAAATTTGTGTCTACATATAGAGGTGAACTTGATGATCCTGTTGAGCTATTGGCAAGCATATATATATATTTATCTAACTTATCAACCTTTCAATATCCTGGTAACATCTGCAGACTGGCCATGCAGGGACAATTCAGTTGGCTAGCTGGTGAAGAATACAGTGATACTCTTAGGGCAATTTAAAAGCTCATTACTTCTGGGATATCAATCAATTAAATCACTAATATATCAAAGAACAGAAAGAAAATGAACATAAAATGTAACTTAAAACAAGTAGCTCTTTATTAGAGTCAATACAAACCCTGTATAATGCATGTTACCTGTATGGAGGGTTCACAACTTCACACAACAATATGAATGAATAAATTATTTCCAAATTATATAATTACACTGTAAAATGAAATTAAATATGGGAGTAATTACACTGTATAATACTCTGCCTTTGAAGAAATATTATTATCCATTTCGGTAATTATTTATCCATCATTCTAATCACTCATAATATTACAAAGATCCAAACTAATAAAGCGGTATTCATACAATAACTATATACCACCCCCCCCCCCCTTCTTGTCAGTGTATTCACCAACCCAGGGTACCAAGTAATGATACATGTACATAAATACTATAGGATCTCTAGAACAATCCCTTCTTTATATCCACTAGCAAACTAGTTTTCAGTATTCAGACCAAATGCATTCTTGTGCTCTCATGTTGCCTAAAAGATAGGGTTTGTCAGACAGTACAGGAATATTTACATGAATATAACCTTATCACATAGATTATATCTAAGGTTACTTTAATGAAGTGAATATACTATGTGCTAGATAGATAGAGAAACAAACTTCCCAATATATGAAAAGATATCTCACTAGAAAGATAATAAATACTTTATCTCATTAATCATTACTCTACACTTCTCTTTCATAAATGTATAAGAGAGGTAGCTAGCCTAACTGTTGGCCTAGTCTTATTATAAATACACAAGTAGAAAATTTAGTTATAAGGTGTGAGAAATGAGTTTTTCTCTTACCTAAAACAAAGGAGCTGCAATACCATTCAAAACCCATGTCTGCTCTCTACAACAGCAAGATGGAAAAAGACTTGACCAAATGGGCCTAACAAATCAATTCATTCTTATCAGGAATGCTACCAGTGGTAATTCCACAAGAGAGAGTAGACAAGAAAGTGAGAGAGGGGAGAAGAGAGGAATAGGGATTTGTGTCTAAGCAGTCTAAACGTGATGGTCGTTTCTAACTATAGACCAATCTCAATACTGCCAAGCTTTTCTAAAGTTTTGGAACGAATTGTTTATAACAGGCTCTACAATTTTTTAGATAAATGTGAATCATTGAATCCTGATCAATTTGGATTTCGGCGGTCTCATTTTACATATCTTGCGCTACTGAAATTTATGATCGCGTTTCAAGTGCACTCGCTGCTCACGAGCATGTCATTGGTGTATTTATGGATCTGAGCAAAGCATTTGACACACTTGACCATTCAATTCTTCTTTCTAAGTTAGAGCATTATGGAATAAGGGGCATAGCTTTACAATGGCTTGCGAGTTACTTATCTATGAGAAGACAGTACACTTATTATAACTCTGTTAACTCTGACATTCTGTATCTTAAATGTGGTGTTCCGCAGGGATCCATCCTGGGCCCATTATTATTTCTTATTTATATCAATGATATTTGTAATGTATCTAAAACTTTAAATGATACCTTATTTGCAGATGATACGAGTGTTTTCTTGTCTCATCGTGAAATCAACACTCTTGAGCAGAAACTAGATTCGGAACTGCCAAAGTTGACTTTATGGTTTAGAAGTAATGTGCTCTCTCTCAATGTTCTTAAAACAAATGATATTCATTTTAGAGGTAGAAAATCTAATGACAACCTTGCTCTTAATATTAAACTAGATGATATTTCTTTAGAGAGAAAGACATGTACGAAATTCCTTGGTGTCTATATCAATGAAAAACTTGACTGGAGCGACCATGTAAAACACATTGTTACACCAATCTCCAGAAATATTGGCGTACTGTATAGAATAAAATGTTTTGTTTCTGATAGAATATTACTTATGCTATATAATAGTCTAATTTTACCACACATCTCTTATTGTAATATTTTGTGGGCAACATCCAAGTGTGTGACTAATAATATTCTTCTGCTGCAAAAGAAAGCTGTACGCATATGTACCCGAGCTGGTTATCGTGACCATGCTACCCCACTATTTGTTAAACTGAAATGCTTAAAGGTTGATGATATTAACTTCCTCCAAATTGCCATATTTATGTTCCGTTTTAATATCAAATTATTACCTACGTCATTATCTTCAATGTTCCAACCTAATAACATGGTTCATTCGTATTCAACAAGGCAGTCATCGAATTTACATGTGGTCAATCCTCACACTACATTAGCCCAGAAATCAATCAGACACAGAGATCCAGATGTATGGAATTCTTTACCTAATGATATTCGAAATATAAAATCAACAAACTCCTTTAAAAGAGCACTCAAATGTAATATAATTTCACAGATGTAAGATATTACTTGCATTATAATCTATATATCAGTTCTAATTAAATCTAACATAATTTTGTTACTAGGCTTAACGAAATTCTTTTTTTTTTTCTTTCTTTTTTTAACTTTGTAAATAGTGTAAATAGTTCACTACAAAACTTTAGGAATTTTATTGGTCATATATTATATATTTGAAAGGTGTTGTAACGATTCAAGCTCTATTTGCTTATGTTTCATCACCTTTGTGTGTTCATTCTTCAAACTGTATATTAGTTGCAACTTGTCTTTGACAAAACAATGTTATATTCTTTTTCACGTGAAGTTAATTCAAATGGATTGTAAAATTGAAAATGATTTGTTATATTATATTATTTTTTCATGTGATGTTAACTTCAATGAATTGTGAAATTGTGAACATGCATAAATAAATAAATAAATATGAGAAAATATATGAGGAGGAATCCTATGTACATAAGGAGAGAGTAAGATAGAAACAGGGAGTTGACCTCGAATCAAGCACTGGGTGTGTGCTCTTATGTAATACCTGATAGTGACATTTCAGGGTGTTAAATATATGATACATTTAGAATAAATGGCAACCCCCCCCCCCCCCTTCCCAATCTGGTATGCTGCAAATAAATGTTTCAAAGTTTCAAAAGAATTAAATTAAATTTACAAGTAATTTGACAGGTTACTTCAGCATGAAAAAGCTATTGTTTCAATTTCAACACAAATTTTCTGAAATTTCAATGTAATTGCATATACAATGTATGTTCTGACAAAGAGGCTCAAAAATGTATCAAAATAATAAAGTATGCATTTGTTTACCTTAATTATTTCAGGTAAGAGATATCTTCAGATCAATATTTTTTATTAAAACAAAAATTACATAAAAAGGATGCTGGTGGAGACAAGAAACTAGGAAGTAGGAACTCATTTTCCTTGGCCCAAGACATTTTAAAAATACATGTACATATATTAATAGAATAAATAAAAGAAATTGGCATCCTGAAGGGAACTTTAAAATACATATACATGTAAACCTGTATACCCAACTGTTTTCCTGGGAGCTCGATCACCTGTTTACCAGCGAGATCGTGGCGAGCTCCCCCCTTTTCCTGTCAGCTAGCCCATTTTCCCAGAGCTCGTGGCGAAATCCCCCATTTTCCAGCGAGCTCGCCACCAGCTCCCCAGTTTACCCCCAAGGTCGTGGCGAGCTCCCCAATATACCCCTGAGCGCGCCACGAGCTCCCAAGTTTACCCCCGAGTTCGCCACGAGCTCCCGAGTTTACCCCCGAGCTCGCCACGAGCTCCCCAGTTTAACCCCGAGCTCGCCACGAACTCCCCCTTTTACCCACGAGCTCCCCAGTTTACCCCCGAGCTCGCCCACGACCTCGCCACGAGCTCCCCCTTTTACCCACGAGCTCGCCACGAGCTCCCCCTTTTACCAACGAGCTCGCCACGAGCTCCCCCTTTTATCCACGAGCTCGCCACGAGCTCCCTAGTTTATCCCCCGAGCTCGCCACGAGGTCCCTCTTTTACCCGCGAGTTCGCCACAAGCTCGTGGCGAACTCGTGCACGAGCTCGCCAAGATTTTGTAAGATCGTTACTAGCGTCCTGGAAGCGTGGTACGAGCTTAAAGCCTAAAAAACGATCTTATTAAGCTTACCACGATCATAATACGAGTTCGCGACGAACTTAAATTTGTATAGGGGAAGAGAAATCGATACACCATTTGTTAGTGAACATTTCCATGTTCAAGATAATGAGTTTATGGTGATAACAGAAACTATGGAGAATGAACTTGTGGTGCAATTAAGGAGGTATGACAATTTTTGGAAATCTTCAAGGTACACAATAATGTGCACCCTTCAACAAAGAAAATTAGATAGGGTTAATGCACGGTTAAAATACCTGATCATGCTGAAGGAAAGAATGGAACATGAAGAAGAGGTGAGACATGTTTGTGTTTTTGATTTTATTTATTTTAAATTTAATTTCCTTCACATCTGTATTTCAGGTTTTTTCCTTGTTTTTGTTTGTTTTTCTTTCTTCTACATCGTTAATTGTTTTATAGCAACAGGAATAAATAATTGTTTATAACAACAAAAATAAAGACATGTCTACCCATATTATGTAATATCGTAAAATATCTGTTACAAAATTATTCTCGATTTTATTCTTTTTCATTCACGGTGCATTTTTTTAAAATCGTTGTTTTTGTTTTGTTTTTACAATTACTTTACGTCTGTATTCGTTTTATCAGGACGTTGATGATGAAGAAGAACATGAATTAGAGGAAATAGATGAGGAGCCGTTTGGTGAACAAGAAGCGTTTGAAGAAGAGAGGGATTGGGCAGAAGAAATCGAGAGTGGGTAGAAGAGAGTTATTGGGTAGAAGAAATCGTGAGGAGTAGAGACGTAGTGGGCCCTAGGGACAGCGTGCATAGGAGAGATGGAATGGGTCGAAGAGACTTACATTTGATACATCATAAAGCTGTATGATCCGTCAACGGCGTTGCGAATATAACGATACGGCGTTGCGAATATAACGATACGGCGTTACGGTGTTACATTACGGCGTTACGGCGTAAACTACGGATTTACGGCGTTATACTACGTTGTTACGAAAAAAGACAAACTATACAATTATAAAGTAGATTCAATTTCCTTTCTATCAGTTCCGAGTTAAACATCAACGAGTCAACACGAATACTTTCGATATGGCCAATCGTTACGCTTGTTCACTATGCGATAGGACCTATAGTCGCAAGTTCGACATGAAAAGGCACGTACAGAATGTACATCCTGATATGAAAGATCATGGATACGAGACTGAAGATTCCAACGCTGGTGAAGAAGCTAGTGAAGATGATTTCTCCGAACCACCCTCTAAAAAGCAAAGAGTTGTAGAAGCTAGCGATGAAGCTGAAACAAGTGATTCAGAAAGTGAAGGAGAGGATGAAACGACAAAATCAGAGACACCTAACACGAAAGAACCCGAAGACAACCTTGCTTATCAAGAATGGTTATAACAGGCCATGACAAACACCAAGGGTCTCAGGGACGAAAAATATCAAAAATATATCTCCGCTGGTATGGATGATGAAGAAGCTAAAGAAAAGGCTCACGTGAAAGTTATATGGGCCGTCAAACGCTCCTTTTTCAACCTTTACTCCAACTTCTTACAACAGAGCGCGTACCTTGGAAGAGCTGACATCAATCATGAAATTATGTCTGATCTAACGGAAAAAGTAGAAAATGGCATGAGTCTTCGGAAAGCCGTGAAAAGAGTCTTAGCGAGACACGGTACACAATTCGAGGGCTTATTCCAGTATCAGGATGAGAATGACGATGACAGTGAAGATGAGACGGAGGGATCAGATGGAAGCGACAACTAAGACTTGACATCATTTTGACAAAGAACACTTCGTAGACAACCCTAATGATAGATGACAAATTTACTCTATTTCAAGTACATGTTGTACCTCAATCGACCTTTCTGAGTTTAAACGTGCATACCTGTACGGGTCCAAAAAAGAGAGAAAACCTCTGTTATGTTTTATGTTTTTAAGATATTTATACCTATAAACTATTATTTGCTGTACAACTATGTTAACAGTTTTTACATATTTACGATGAAATAATACAATAATATGACTTGGGTTCTATCTCTCTAGTTAAAGCCCTTGTAACATTACTAAATTGCAATTGTTATCTTTGTATTCAAATCGGTTTTGCATGAAATTGTCCATATTGAAACGGAAACAAATAAAGTAAAATAAAGTAAAATGTATGTACTACATAGCGTTTATTTCATTGGTGTGTGTATTCTACGTCACAATAGTCGTACAACGTACAAAGTACGTCCTAAATGATGTTTTGAGAGAGTTCAAACACAGCCATGACTATATCAAAGTGTTGTGTGAAAGTCCAAAAAACTTGACGGTATGAACAGGGCTGAGTAAAACAAGCTTCATTTGTCGAAAGTCTGTTGAGAGGTTCATAAATTCAATGCACGATCAATAATAGAGGAGGCGCGATAGCTCAGTCGGTAGAGCAGTGGTCTCGTAATCCGGTGACCCAGGGTTCGAAACCAAGGCGATGCGCTATTGCCCTTAGATAAGGCATTAATCCTCATTACCAGGTCCCTCGGAGAGGACCTAAAGCCGTCGGCCGTCTGGTTGCTTACTTACAAACATTTATGCTTTCTTAGCAGTCAGGGAAAATAACCACCAAAAAAAACAATATAACAAAATAAACAACGGTACTATTTCTGAAAAGAGGTAATTCAAATACAAAACAGATTAGACCTATACAAATTCAATACCCTTTACACATAGGCTACAATAAGCTTCCCCGTGTTGTCATGCGAAGATCACAGTATGGGTAAATACACGTTCCTTTATTTAGTTGATCGAACAATTATAGATATTGATCCAAAAACGTTCCTCAGAAATTCAAACTCAAAGTATAGAAAGAAGGTCAAAGAGTCAAAATTCCATAGACACAGGTGTTCCAAAAAGAAAAATACCTATTCAAGATTCAAAACGGCAACAATTCCTAAAGATCTTGAAGTAAAATTCAAAATATCAAAATTCATTTGGAAACACGTTTGTAAGTCACTTTTTGCTCGAAAAAAAACACAAAGTCCAAAATAAAAAATCTCTAAGTAAATGAAAGAAGAGAGGTATGAATTCAAATGGAGAGGTGTAAGGATTCGATGGAGAGTGAGAGGGTGTAATGATTCGATGGAGAGTGAGAGGGTGTAATGATTCGATGGAGAGTGAGAGGGGTAATGATTCGATAGAGAGTGAGAGGGGTAAGGATTCGATGGAGAGAGAGAGAGGGGGTAATGATCCGATGAATAAAGAGAGAGAGAGGTATACATTCGATGGATTGGGAGAGATGAATATGTATGAATGAAATTGATGGAAATGTATATATTGAGGTAAGGATTCGATGAATGTAAATATTCCTTAGAAAATCAAACACAAAGTATAGAAAGAAAGTCAAAGAGTCCAAAATGAAAAATCTCTATATAATTTAAATATGTCAAAATCCCATAGACACGCGTGTTGTAAGTCACTTTTTGCTTGAAAAAACAAACAAGTCCAAAATGAAAAATCTCTATATAATTTAAATATGTCAAAATCCCATAGACACGCGTGTTGTAAGTCACTTTTTGCTCGAAAAAACACACAAGTCCAAACTGAAAAATATCTATGTAATTTAAATATGTCAAAATTCACATAGCCAATATTGGCCAGCCGGTGAATAAGCGGGGGGGGGGGGGGGGGGGGGGGTAAGAGCACTTTTTTCACAATTCGTGAGAAAATTCTCCTTTTAAAAAAACTTTGTTTCATACTTTTTTTAAACTTTTTGTGTGGTCAGAGGGGCAGGCCCGTCGCCCCCCCCCCCCCCCCTCCCCTGTGGATCCGTGCCTGGACTTACACCACGAGGAACATATTCCTCGTGATCCGAATCCCCCTCTATGAGAAATGTGATGATTTTAACACGTAAGAGGGACTCGGACTACGAGGAATATATAGACAGTTTTATAGTGTTTAGGGTCATATTTTTGATCATATTGAATTTACCTAGAGGTGTTAAATGAATATTTACTGTTATAGTTTATCACTAATATCAAAAGATTCTGACTTAAACACTATAAAACTGTTAATATATTCCTCGTGGTGCGAGTTCCCCTTGCGAGTTAAGATCATCAAATTTCCCAAAGGACGGGACTTACACCACGAGGAATATATTCCTGATTGATTGATTGATTTTTATATTCGCCATGCTTCCAACATACAACAATATACAAGAAGAACAGATCAAAATGAAGTCAGCTTGAACAGGATAGCCCACGAAAGCTCGAGAGCTTATTTTCAAGTGGGGTCCCCTACAGTCATGTAAAAAATTAATGAGTTAAAGGAGTAATATTTACAGACAGATAAGCAAAAACAAACTTATTAAAGATAATAATGATGATAATATTAACAACTTTAAACTGATGATAGAAATGATAATAAGTACAAGAACAAAAAGAAGAAGGAGAAAAAGAAAAAGATAAAGAGGAGGAAGAGGAGGAAGAAGAGGAGGAGGAGGAGGAAGAAGAGGAAAATAATGATAAATAATTATGTAGAATTTCTATAACGTACCAAATCATAAGTATATGCAAAATTAAAAAGTATGAATCGGCAGAATTTAAACAAAATCTGTATTCAGGGTATTTCAATCATATAACATGTCATTTACTTCTCTCCTCTGAATCTCAAGTGTTAGGTATTCCTTTGATTTCCTCTTAAAGTGGAAATTTAAAGAAAATCACAATTATGTCAACTAACGTATCACTAGAAACTGGTAAGTTAACAAATGGCCATCGTATAAATTTTAGGTCAACTACATATCGGGTGATTTATAAAACTACAAATAAAGCCACCTCCAGAGCATCTGGGATATACGAGAGATTCGCCAGAAAACTAACGATGTTTTAATGACGTCACACAATGTACCAATACTGCCAAAGCAGACGACATCCCATAAAGAATGAACACAATTGCATAGCTATTATTTCTCAAATTATATTGAGGTTAGTGTATATAAATGTGATGGTATTTCAAACCATTCAAAAGGGGATATGAAACCGATTCTGATAACTAAAATCTTTTGTTTCTAAATACACAAGATAGGGGTTAATTAACAATGAAAGAAACCAGACTTTCAAATTGAAAAAAAACCCGGAATGATATTAAGGACGGCATATTTTGTTCCCTCTTGAAACGCCGAACATATACCGCCGCGTGAAAGGAGGTAAAAGAAGATAAAAATGGGATTAAAAGGGGACTTAATTTTTAATCAAAAATTAAGGGAGGGGGGAGGTAACTTAATAAACGATATTTAGGTAAGAAAAAAATGGAATAAAAAAATAATTTAAAGAAATGTCCTGTGCCCCCTAACTCTGATTACACCCCCCCCCCCCCAAGTTGACACCCACTGCGAATTTCAGGAAACAGAAAGGGATGTATCTAGGGGCGTATTAACACAACTATTTAAAGGGAGGGCGCAAATGTAAATAGACACCGAACAAATTAAAAACAATAACAATAAATAAAGGCCCGTAAGTAGGATAGGGGGTACAGACATTACATGAGGTGAACCCTTTCGAGGGCATGAAACGCCCGAGTGGGGGACGGTCCCTCTCCGATTGTTTGTAAAATTCTAGCATTTTACTCTCTGAAAATCAATTTTTACTGAGGTACAATTTTGAAGAACAACATACATGTAGCAAAACAGAAGTGTATGGGGGTATTTCTTAGAGAGCCTGACTTGGCCCGTCAATTCACCTTTTTTAGTACGTATTGTCTCTATCGGGGGGAGGGGGCCTTGGCCATGGCCTTATACCCTGATACCCCCTCCCCTTCCAAGTTGACACCCCTATGTAAATTTCGGAAAATAAAAAAAAGGAATGTTAAAGGGATAGTTGAGTTCTGTTGCAGAGGGCGCTACACAGAATATTTTGTTGTGAGACAATGAAAAACTGAGTGTCCAATTTGAAAGAACATACAATTTAAATGACAAAATCATCTTTGTTTGATCAAAATCGGTTCAAAGACGGCTAAAATATCTATAAATAACGAATTATAATACTTGTGTACCACCACAAATATTAGATAATTTGAAAAAGCCATTAAAAAAACCGAAATAGCGCCTTTTACGTCGTTTTTCAGCCAATGCCGATGTTGGCTTTTTGTTGGTATTTTCGTGTTGGTTATATTATGCACAATTAGCCGGCCCGTGTATTGTTATTTGTAATTAAATAATTAATTAACGGTCGCCGTATTTTTTTGAAAGTGGAGCTGAATTGGTATGATCGTATTGGCTAAATTTCACACATTTTTGGGGTCTAAAATTACCTCCATAGCAATTTTAGGTTCTAAAAGGGCACTAGAAATGTCATAGATAAGAATAAGAGCAATAACCATGCACTTTGAAGGCATTTGCAGTCTGAAAACAGAACTCAACCATCCCTTTAATATTGTCAGTTGCACAGAGAGAGAGAAAGAGAGAGAGAGAGAAAGATAATGACGGGAGCTAATTTCTCCTTGTCTTCCGCCGTGTCCTTTTGCTTGTCCCTGGTTTCAATTTTTTACTTAACAGCCTATGAAAATATGCAACTACTAAATGTATTAATTTATGGAATCTTCGACCGCTCTTGACACATGTACACAGTCATGTACTCCTCGACTGTGTTCTTTATTATGTATATGAAAGCTCATCATTTCGAGCAGTGCAAGTGTTCTCTTCTCTTTTTTTATTTTTTGTTCTTTAAATAGTTCTTTAAACAATTTTGTTGTGTATCAACAGATAATTGATGATTAGAGGAAATTAGTTTTCAATTTCAACCAACTTTTAACAATACTGTGGCGGCCCCGACCTTTATGTCAGAAGCGTTCCCATTCCCAGCAAGGGAATTTAATTCTATACAATTCTTCATTTCTAAGTCATAAACTCTGTCAGGATTTTCGTAAGATGCCAATTGATATCAACAATTTCCGAGCAGTCAAAGAAACTGGGCCTTAACTTTATTTGCAAAAGGGCGGGGCACCTACAATTAATTTTACTGTTTTTTTTCTTCAAAATATATGACTCTGATTGAGGTAAGTTAAAAAAGACACAAGTGTTTATTAGACCATATTCAAGTTTCAAGAGAAAAATGGAAGTGGTCAACTTTCATTGACGACTATTTACAATATTTATATCGCCTATGTTACCATATCTAATAGGCCTACTTATTAGTATTTATTTATTTTGGTTCTTAAATTTATCCCAATACATGAAACTAGTAAAACTTTAAGGGCAATGGTTCATTAATCAATAAACACGGACATTGTAAGAACTAAGGACATTTCCCATTTGAGTTTAATTCAATTTCTTCTAATATGGCCTCATGGGGGTGGGGGGGGGGGATTTAAAAGATGCGAGCCAAATATTGGTAAGTAATGGTTTCCAGCAGTGGCGTAATCAGCAAAAAAAACTTTTTTTTTTCTTCACCACAACCACTTTTACCTGCAGGCCCCGCTGAACGTTTTTTTTAAAGTGGGCGGGGGAGGATAACGTATTTACGATCAGGTACAGCGTAGCGTAAATTGGCGTGGGGTCTAGGGTTAAACCCTGGATGGGGTTAAGGGGTGGAACCTCCGGAAGCTCAGGGGTATGGGCATTTAATTACGGACAGATGAGCATATTTTGATACGTTATTCATGACACTGGCAGGTCACTAATTGGCGTGGGGTCGAGGGGACGGAGCCCCCAGAAGCTAAAGGTTTTAAGGGAATAAATTACCGTCAGATGAGCATCCAGAGGCCCGCCTTAGCGCCCTGGGTGGGGACCAGGGGGTTTTAGGCATTTAATTAAGGTCAGCTGACCATATTTTTATACTTTATTTGTGACACTTGCAGGTTTTTTTTCTTCTTTCTATCTTTCTTTCTATTTCTCTTTAATATACATTATTAACAAAGAGGGGGAGAGAGCTCGAGCCCCTCGAGCATCGCCGTTCCGCGGACCCTGGCATATTGGCCTCTACATAAGCATATTTCTTGCCTGACTGTATATTTGGAAATTTGTCATTTTCTAACAAACGCATACAAAAATTTAGTTAACTAAAAAAACGAGGAAATCCCCCAAAATTATGTCATTTCAGCAAAATTTGTAAATCACTGGTATCGATTTAGAAATAAACCACTTTTTTGGGGGGGGGGGGATCAAATGCCCCCAAGCCCCCCCCCCCCCCCCCCCAGTACGCCAGGGATGATCAGTGTTGATACATATCGCAACTTATTTTCCCTTCTTTTTCCCCCTTTTGTGTCTTCTTCCTTTTTATTTTCTTTCACTCTCTCTCCTCTTTCCCTTTCCTTCCTATCCATTCTTTCTCTCTCTCTCTCGCGGGCGGGAGGCAAGGGCATTCCCCCCCCCCCCCGATCCACGACAGGTTGGCGGGAAAACTGATATCCCCCTTCTTTTGATTTCTTCTTCCTCTTTGTTTCCTTCCCTTTATACTGCGGGGGGGGGGGGGGGAGGCAACAGCATGGGAGGCAAGGCCCTTTCGGCCCCATTCCGATCTTATTCTTTCCCTCCTTTTCTTTTCTTCTTCCTCTTCTTTCTTTCCCTTTCTCTCCTCTTTCCCTTTCCCTTCTTTTCCTTCTCCCTCTTTCTTTCTCTCTTTTTTGTAGGAGGGGGGGGGGGGGGCAAGGTCCCCTAGGCCCCACCTCTCCCCTGGATCCGCGCCTGGCTTAGGCCTACGCTGGGTTCGTGTGCATTCCATGCGCTTATCTGCAGAGATCAACGTAATTTAGGGCAAAAACATTTAAGTATTAATCTCCTATTTTACAATTCGTTATATGAAATGAAATATCAGTTAAATTCCCATTGGATTTAATGCGATATACTGAGAAATAATAAAAGTTTAACATTTTCAAGCATCTCAATAAACGATTCAAATGTGAAGGGCTCATATGCAATTAATTAGTAAACGGTAATCTGTTCTTGTCAAGCAATATTACAAAATAAAGGATTATAATTTTTGGATTCCAAATTATCAAGTATGTTTTATTATCTCACAACAAAATATTTTGTGCAGCGCCCTCTATACTAAAACTCAAGTATTTATTTAAACCTCATTTTAGCTCATTTTCAACTCCTGTTTAACTCCTTTTTGACTTTGTTACCCACCCCGAGTTACAAGATTACTCTCACACTAAAAATTCGATCTCATTATGTAGCTTTATATACTAGGTAAGATTACTGTTATATTAATGATAACCCTCTTTTTTTCTTCTTCTTTTTCCGTTAAAAAGTATAAGACTTCTGGATGTAAATAATCATTATTATTATTGCTATTCCCTTACGTACTAGATTTGTTCAATTTGCGTGGACTAGCCGACACAGATAACATCTCGACAGAATTCAAGAATTCTTCAGTTAGGCTTTGGCTGATTTACTCTTTATTTTTCCTTTATATATTCGTATAGGCCTATTGTACTTTGATATGTAATATCTTCAATCAATCATTTCTCAATGTCTGTTTTTATTTCTTGCCTGGGAATAAAATAATTAAACAAATTGGCCTAAATAAATTTTTTTAAATATTAAAAATAGACCTAGTCGCAATCAATTCCTTTTAGTTCCCTTTCAGCCCACGCCCTTAACATGCTAACAAGCCCGAGGCCCGTAACTAATGGGGGCAGGCACGTAGCCAGGGGGGCACGGGGGGGCACGTGCCCCCCCTAAAATTTCCAGGATCGGTTGAAATTTTGTAGACCCCTTTTTTTTACCTCGATCGATTACATGTATGTGCCCCCCCCCCCCAAAATATCAAACTCTGGCTACGTGCCTGAATGGGGGAGGGCTGCGGGGGTGCATCCTCCCCCGCTTGCGACATGACGTATTAAAAACAAATATAATGGCTTGCAGGCCAAGTCGGGCTATCTAAGAAATGCCCCAATACAATTCTAGCTCCGTCCCGCGCCACATCTGTTTTCATTTTTTGGTGTTCAAATTGTACCTAAACTTGATTTTCAGAGAGTAAAATGCCAGAATTTTTCCATTTGAGAAGTGATAAAGTATGATTAAAAGATACAGACCAGTCTTACAAATACTAAATAGTACGAACTTAAAATTTAGAATTTAGAATTTTATTGACTCTTTGACCCCCTCTCGGGGTATGAGAGTACAAACAAACATGAAAATATAAATACCAATGCATGACTTGTGAATACAATTCTCATACATTATACATAGATAATGACACAATGATACAAACGATAACAGTGTATGAAAGTATACATGAACAATGAACCAACTAGTAAACACAAAGTATATATGTCCAATATATAAATATAATGCAGTCTATTTACAAGCTAAATAGTAAAGTAAGCTGTTTCACTATCCTACCCCTACGAGTACGTGTAGGTTCAGCTCTAATTACTTCCTGAAATGCTTGAACTATCTTCTTTCTCTGTTTTAATTTCAACATAATAAGGCGAGTAAATCTTACTAAATGCTTCAACTGAGAAGTGCTTCTAGTATTAAAAAGTTCTGTCATGTGCATAGTACTTGGAAGCTTAGACTTACAAAACTTTTTTGATAAAATAAAAATTTCTCCCTTTCAAAATGTGGACAAACAAAAACAGAGTGAATTTCATCTCCTAATTACTATGTACTATACTGTAACACTAACACATTAGTATACTCGCCTCGATCGTATGATTTGATTTGATTCGAGATGTATCTCATTAATAAAACAGTATAAAGGCTATTTAGTCTCATAAGAACCTACACCATTAATCTTGGTGTCAACACCATTAAACCATGCTCCAAATTTAGAAATACATTTTGTGTGTCTATAAAGACCCGGGGTTTCCCAACATTATTTAGGAGAACTGAAGATTAATATTGTTCAGTTGTTCTATAACATCACTCAGTTTGATTTGATTCGAGATATATCTCATTAATAAAACATAAAAAAGACTTTATAGTCTCAAACGAACCTACACCATTAATCTTGGTGCCAACACCATTAAACCATCCTCCAAATTTAGTAATACATTTTGTGTGTCTATAAAGACCCGGGGTTTCCCAAGATTATTTAGGAGAATTGAAGTTAATTTGTTTGATAACTTCACTCAGCTTGATTGGATTGCGCATTATATCTCAATAATGAAATGGTGTAAAAGTCTCTAAAGATAAGAAAATAAAGAGAGAAAGAGAGAAGGAAAAGATGGGAAAGGGAAAGAGGAGAGATTAGGGAAAGAAAGAAGAGGAAAAAGAAAAGAAAAAAGGGGAGGGGAAGATCAGTTGCGATTTATCCCGCCAACAAAATGTGGATCGGGGTCGAAAGGCCCTTGCCCCCACCCCCCCCCCCCCACCCCCAGCAAAATTAAAAGAGAGAGAAGGAAGGGAATGGAAAGGGAAAGAGGAGAGAAAGGGAAAAGTGAAAATAATAATAAGAAGAAAGGTAGGGAGATCAGTTGCGATTTTTCCCGCCAACGAGGTGTGGATCAAGGGGCCGAAAGGCCCTTGCCTCCCCCCCCCCCCCCACCCGAACAAACAGAGAGAGAGAGAGAGAGAGAGAGAGTGGGGGGAGGGGGGACTAGGGAAGGAAAAGGGAAAGAGGAGAGAAAGAGGAAAAAGAACAGAAAATGGGGAAAAGAAGGAAAGAAGTTTTGGCAACCGGCGACGGGGGTCTTCTCCAATCGAAATTCCCAAATAGCCAGGAAGAGCATGCCACCCACCACTCGGGCTGTGCATGCACAGATTTGCGGCCCAGTGGGATATTGATTTGTTTTCTTCTTCAAAATTGAGATTGTTATCTTAAAATGATCCATGGATTCCAGTGGCGTAATGAGCAAAAAAGTTTGGGGGGGGGGGCTGGCAGACAAAATAATCCGCATCACCCCACTCCTACATGCAGGCCCCGCTGAACGTTTTTCAAAGTGGGTGGGGGAGGCTTAAGTATTTACGATCAGGTAGAGCGTAGTGTAAATTGGCGTGGGGTCTTGAGGGCTGAGCCCTATATAGCGGCCATTGAGCATTCAGGGGCCCGCCTTAGGCCCCCTGGTGGGGTCGAGGGGGCGTATCCCCCGGAAGTTTTAGGCATTTAATTACCCATATGAGCATATTTTGATACCTTATTTGTGACACTGGCAGGACACTAATTGGCGTGAGGGTACAGTGCCGAGCCCCCAGAAGCTCAGGGTTTTTGGGGGCATTTTATAACGGTCAAATGAGCATATTTCAATACCTTATTCATGATACTGGCAGATCACTAACTGGTGTGGGGTCCAGGGGGCTGAGCCCCCGGAAGCTCAGGGGTTTTAGGCAATAAATTACTGTCAGATGAATATCCAGGGGTCTGACTTAGGGCCATTGGTTAGGTCCAAGGGCAGAGCCCCCTGGAAGCTCAGGGGTTTTAGGCGTTTTATTACGGTCAGATGAGCAATTTTTTGATACCTTATTTGTGACAATGGCAGGACACTAATTGGCGTGGGGTCCAGTTGCGGAGCCCTAAGAAGTTCGGGGTTTTTAGGCATTAAATTACCGTTAGATTAGCATCCAGGGGCCCGTCGTAGGGCCCTAGGTGGAATCCAGGGACAGAGCCCCCGGAAGCTCAGGGGATTTAGGCATTTAATCACGGTCAGATGAGCATATTTTGATACCTCATTATTTTGTGACACTGGCAGGTCACTATTCTTTCTTTCTTTCTCTCTTTCTTTCTATTTCTCTTTAGTATACTTTTTCCAAAAAAGTGGGGGCGGAGCTCAAGGCCCCGGAGCCCCATCGTTCTGCGGGCCTTGCCATGTCGGCCTCTAAATAAGCATATTTCTTGCCTGACTGTAAATTTAGGAATTTGTAATTTTCCAACAAACGCATAAAAAAGTATAATTGACTAAAAAGTGAGGAAAAATCTCGGAAAATTATGTCATTTCAGCAACATTTGTAAATCACCGGTATCGAATTAGAAATGAGCCACATTTGAATTTAATTGTGAAAAAGGCAGGTCACTTTTCTTTCTTTCTTTCTTTATTCAGGAATTTGTAAGTTTCCAACAAACGCATAAAAAAGTATAATTTACTAAAAAGTGAGGAAAAATCTCCGAAAATTATATCATTTCAGCAACATTTGTAAATCACCGGTATCGAATTAGAAATAAACCACGTTTGAATTTTATTTGGGGGGGATCTGTCCCCCCAAGCCCCCTCCCTCCCCCATCAGTACGCCATTGCCCCCCCCCCCCCCCGATCTATATCTTGTTGGCGGGAAAAATCGCAACTAAACTCCCCTACCTATCTTCTTTCTCTCTTTCTTTCCTTACCTTTCCCTCCCCCTTCCCTTACCCTTCCCTTCCTTCTCTCTCCTTTAGGTTTGCTAGGGGGTGAGGCAAGGGCCTTTCGCCCCCCCCCCCCCGATCGACATGTTGTTGGTGGGATTAATCGCAACTGATCTCCCCTTCTTTTCACCCTTTTCTTTTCTTCTTCCTCTTTTTTGTTTCCTTTTAGTTCAGTTCAGTTCAGTTCAGTTCATTTATTCAATTCATTTCTAAAATGTACAGACAGTTGTACGTGACAAAAAACATACATATTTACAAGTCATGAAATAAAAAGCAATAAATATTATAAGTAGGCCTATTACATTGTAAGAAAATGAATTATGAGAACTTTAAAATAAAGCCAGATTGGCCTTGTGAAAAAAAAAGTCCCCATTTGCTAGAGAGTGATTTGGAGGCTTCATAATAATAGTTTTAAATTTGTACAACAAAGGGAAAAGAAACAAGCAATGGATATGAATATATACATGCATAGAATATGAAATACAAAATACCTACATGTAGATGCTCTCCTCTCTTTCCCTTTCCATTCTTTCTCTTGTTTTTGGCGGGGCGGGGGGAGGAGGGGGGAGAGAGGCAAGGGCCTTTTGCCCCCCCCCCCCCCGATCCACAAAGCGAAGAGTCTGGACTGGATCGGAGAGCTCGCTAGTGCTAGTGTGAATTTACAACGAGGACAAAGTTTGCTTAACTTTTTCTTGGAAAACTTGAATGGTTATGGAACCTGCTTGTGTTTATAATCTTCAAATATTAATGTTATTCTGCATCAAATATAAAATATTGATTTCTACTGTGGTATGTAAAGGCATGAACAAATATACTTTTTTTCTAAACCAAGAAGGTGCATCATGGTAATAAATTTTAACAAACACATCAACATTTTACCTAGACATCTCATCACCATAGCCATTGTATTGAAAACCATATATTAATGATACATGTTAAATGAGGATTTAAGCAATTCTCGTCAATTGGCTGTATCCTGAGTGTGATTTATATAATGGATTTTTGGTAATATTTGCACCTACCTGTACTTGAAGAATAGATACAGTGCATTAACTGGAATATATGGAGATGGGGGGGGGGCAATATTAAAGCAAGAGAGATTGGGAGATGAGGAAAGCAAGAAGTTATTGAAATCTAGAGATGACTCGCGAGATAGCCTTTATATAATGTTGTCTTGAGAGGAAGCTAGTAGACGAAGTATTTTTTTTTAAATTGGAGATTAGTGTAAGTATTTGAAAAATCGGAAATAGAATTGATGAGAAAGTTATATATTTGTTTTTATCGAGATCAATACATGTAATTAGATGGGAAATCTCCAACTGGCATTTATGTGCGATGTCACACGTCCTCGTAACGCATGTCACAAACTCCAAGGATAACTCCCAGTGTCGATTTTCTGGATTTTAAAAATAATGGAACAGATATTTATTCACAGGGGGACATATTAACAACTAAAAGTACATCGCCCATAACAAATTACGAACACATGCCATATGTAATGTCACTTATGATGACATAGCCATATTGATATGGCTTTGCCATCATAAGTGAGAAAATTGTATTCTTTTATGGAAATGGGAAAAAGAGAGAACGATGGAAGGAAAACATGAGAAGAGAAAGAGAGAATAATTTAAAAAGAGAAGAATATAGAGGATGGAGGGGAAATAGAGAGACAGAGAGAGAGGGATAGAGAGAGAAAAAAAAAGATTGACAAAAAAAAAGGAAAAACATGAAACTTAAATTTACACTTACAGATTACATTTCCGATGAGTTGGCTCGACATGTGCCTAAGAAGTCTGCGGACGAAAGTACAACAATAGGAAAACAGAATTTCTATAAAATTGTCTTTAAAGGAGCTACACAAAGAAAATTCACTAATAACTGATAATTAGAACAAATGGATGGAAAGATTTTCTCTTGAAAAACACGAATGATTTGCTGAGAAATCATATAGATATCATGGAAAGGCGTAAAATGCAATTTTTCAAGACCATTCTTAGACCCCCAAGCGCCCCCGAACGTAAGCCAAACACACGAGCGTAGCGAGCTCTAAATAGTGACGTCACACACTGGACAAACAGCTCGGTACCGGAGTCGCGCGTGTATTAGTCTGCAGCTAGCCAGCCGTGTCCCGTGTGTGACGTCACAAATATTGACGCTCTACAAAGGACCGCTGAAGGCAGAAAATCTGGATCTCAAAACTAATATTTTTGAGAGTTGATTACTGCGGGCCCCAAACATATTTTGAAGAGGAGAGTTGTTGTATTTGATCAGTAAGGCATCCCCTTCGCAATGATATGAGTTTTGCATCAATTCAAAACACTTTTGATTCTTCGTGTGTCTACTTTAAGAGAGAAAGAGAGGTCATATTTCTAAAATGAAATGAAAGGGGCTTTGTGACTTTCAAGGAGGAACTAACAATTTCTATCGCTTGTGACGACTAATTTGAATTTCCAATTTTTTTTAAAATTCAAGATTTTCCTGGGGCTCCGCCCCAAGACTGCCGGCAAAGGCTCTCCCCTTGCACCCCATCCGTAAATATTATAGATTGATGTTGTCAACAATTGGAGAGAGTGTGAGTTTTATGTAGTTAAAGCTTCTAACAACCACTCCTTTGGACCTTTTATTATTTACACAATTTCTTGCTGTCTGCTGCCTTGAGATCACTGGAGCGAAGAAAGGTAACAATGTATAGCAATCATCCCTATCCTTTTTATGCAGATGATTCTTCTACCATTCTTGACCAGAAGTGCGTTTCAAACTCAATGATGTGGGCGTCATTCCATTGAATGTTGAGTCCAGTATTAAGGGCGTTTTCTGCTACTTGCTGCCTAATCTGAGTGCTTTTTTGTGCTCTTTAAAAAGAACACACAATAGGGGCAGCGCAATTTGAATATCAAGGGATGGATAAGAGTTTATCTCTAAAAAGAAATGAAAGGGCTATTTGACTTTCAAGAGCGATAAAAACTATTTAATCCATCCCTTGAAGTTTAAATTGCACTACCCCCATTGTGTGCTCTTTTCGAAGAGCACAAAAAGCCCTCAGATTGAACATTCCATCTCAAAAAATTGTCTTTAAGAGGTAAAGAGAGGTTATTTCTAAAAGGAAATGAAAGGGCTATTTGACTTTCAAGAGCCCTTTCATTTCATTTTAGAAAAAACCTCCTTTTCTCTAAAAAAACAATTTCTCTCTTGAAAGTCAAATAAACTCGAGAACATCCTGGGATTCTGCTCTGCCAGGCCCCTCAGTAGATCTGCCATGTTGTAGGGTTCCATTATAAAGCACAATAAGCCCACTCAATAATTAATATATATATTCAAACGTCATAGCGATTCATCCAAATAAAAAGAGTAGGGAGATAGAGAGAGATCGAGAGAGAGATGAAAGAGTTATGAGGGAGAGAAAGAGAGAGAGAAAGAGTGAGAGAGAGAGAGAAGGGGAGGGACGTCCTGTGGAAAAAATATGGTTGAAACAAGTTATTCATAGTTGATACCACTCCAACCATTTGAACACAATAACAGATTCCGAGCAGTTACATTAAACAAAAATATTGGTATTTATTTTGCAATTTGCTGTTGAATATGAGAGCAGAAATCAGCGCAGAGAGCGTGAAAATACACACACATGTTGATGTACACTCAACACCCATCGACAAACAATTTCAGTACATTATCAAAATATCAGTACAGTACGTACTTGTCAAGGTTTAAAATACAGTCTAGGCTTTCCGCGAGCGGTTTCATTGGAATTAATCGAAAAATTCCCCTCGCTAGTGTGTAAATCAAAAATACGCAGGCCGGTGTGACCGCGCCGTTTGTCCTACCAGTTTCGTTTGTCCGTCGGACATAATATGCGGGTTTTCTGCTCGCACGGATCGTCCGTGACTCGCACGGATCGTCCGACGGACGATCCGTGCGGTTTGCTATCCGCACATTCTGTCCCCCCATTGTTTTACGTGTATATTTGATAAAAGGAAGCAACTCGGAAAATCAATGTATTTAGACTCATTGTAAATCATGTGGTTGACATTTTTTTCTAGAAATTACATAATAATAACTCTACAATTTTTTTAAAGCAAATGGGCCAGTCCTTTTGAAAGTAGAAGTGAATATTTTCTTTAAAACCTTTATTCTATGAAGGCATACTCGTGATATCGGCCCCACAACAGTTGTAATCGATTATTTGAAGGCACAAACAATCGATTATACTTTTATACGTGGCTTCGTAGTTCAACCAACTCACTACTAGTATATACTCGTGATTCAGGCCCCGCCCCGCCTCAAGTATTTGGGGGCTTTTCGAGGTTTAATGAAGGAGTTAAATGGGAAATAAAAGTGATTAAAAATGGGGTTGAAAGCCCCCAAGCCCGTCGTTCCGCGGGACCTGACATGTAGGCCTCTAAATAGTTAATAAGCACATTTCTTGCCTGACTGTAAATTTTGATATTTGTCATTCTCCAACAAACGCATAAAAAGTATAATTTATTAAAAAAAGTGAGGAAAAATCCCGGAAAATTAGGCCATTTCAGCAACATCTGTAAATCACTGGTATCAAATTAGAACAAAAAATATCACTTTTAAAGTTTATTTGGGTGGGGGGGGGGGGGGGTAGTAACTGGCTGAATACTTACACCTATGGTGTCGAGGGGCTCTTTCTTAATTTTTTTGTTCGGTAATAAACAACGGACCCGCCCCCCCTCTTTGAAACAAAAGAAAGGAAAGGAAAGAAAAAGAAAGGAAAGGAAAAAGTAAA